>NW_019379514.1:387088-429075 GCF_000648655.2 Copidosoma floridanum | reverse complement strand
TAGGTGTACTTCCTTATCGTAAAACTATGTATAGTTTTTTAAAGACAGACAGTAAGCTTTTAGTTTAAATATAGTAAAAAAATTAGTCCAGATGGAAATTATTTGATATGTTTTTCTTTTTTTTTTTTAAATAATTCATAAAAATTTTATGGGAAGGTTCGATACCATATTGTTCAAAATATTATCAATAATAAAACTGTTATAGAAACTGTACACATGGCGATAGATATAATTCGAATAAGGACAGTAGAACATAAACTGAAATGAAAACTTTCACTAATTTTGATAGCATAAATGATATAATAATTTTTAGTAAAACAGTTTATTTTAGCGGCTTTACGGTTCTGTGTCTTTAGGATGCTGTAAATTTTATAAACAATAACGTGAAAATATATTTATAAAAATGAGGTTTAGAAAATTTAGTAACACAAAAAAAAATGACCAATGAGATACAATTAAAAAAACAGAAACTTGTGCAAGAATCCAACATTTTTAATGTTTTTAAACCAACATTGAGAGACCCAATTGTTCATTGTTAAAATAGACATGTTTAATTTCAAGCAACTATACGTATCTTTAAAGCTAACATGTTTAGTTTTGATCAACTCTTTCTTTATTAATCTGGAAGTTTGATATATTAATAGTAAACCTATCAAGTTCATTAATGCAATGCATCAGTTATCCGGAAACATATAGGTCATCTATGCAGCTAACATATTAATATGTTGACTATAAATAGTTGGGTCTCTTAGAGAAGAAACAAGATTTAACTGTTGTAAAAATTAATTATCTCCACTAAGTAAGTATGATTAAAAAATAAAAATGTGGCTTAATCATGAAAGTGTCAGACAGCCGATAAGATGTTTTAATAATTTCTTTAGTTTTTCTACACTTACCACAGATATAATAATAACAAAAAAGCAGTTTTAAATTTAACGTACAACACTCTAATTAAACTGATTATGAAAAAAATACATTCTCATATATCTATGATCAGTAACAATCATTATGACAAAAAAGTAAACATGATAAACAAAAAACAATCTCTAACATCTCAATGTGGTGCAATAATTTTATCAAAATCTGGAACACCAGATAATTATAATCATTATAAACGTCCAAATGACTTACCTAATAGTGTTCGCATATTAACTTATTTTTTTTTAAATTATCACATGACGTTGATCTGATGATTTTTCCTTTATTATTAGTTTCAGAAGATTACAAGATTTCGAGAGAGTACTAGAAAACTTGAAGACTACATCTACAGATTTGTTTAAGCTCATTAAATGTGCCCATGCACCAAAGTATTAGAATGTTATCTAAAAAAACAATGGATCAAACAAAACCGTGCGAGAATTATACTATAATTCGAAGATTAAAAGTTATATTACTTAAAGATCAAGAAATTTTTTTTAAAATTTATTATTACCAAAGTTGCAGAATCTAGTTTAATAATATGTACAAAAAACGCTCATAAATACTTTTGAAAGATCAATCAACATTTACAACATTCGCTTCATATTTCTGGTAAGAAGTTTGTTCACAGAGAATTTATCGCGTCATGAATAATTGTTCATTACTCTAAGATTTTAACGACACAAGCGATCAGTACAATAAGTTACACATAAAATGTCACGGATTTATAAAAATAAGAGTTTGTAATGAGCTATGGATGAGTAATGCACTTGTGATTCTTGTTCTTTCCCTTCCTAACAGGAACGGCGTTGATTCGTTTAGAGGTAACGATACATCTAATTTTTTAATGAAAATTAGAAATGATAAAATGTTGTCTAATCTTTATCATACAGCTGGCAACGAGTTGTGACATGAAATAATTCTACTGTTTGTGTAAATCAGAATAAACGAGATTCTTATGTAATGGGCAAAGATAAAAGTTTAGCTAGTCGGCGGTGAAAACTTGTAAGGACAAAAACTATTTAATCCCGACGTATTACGGTGCTTCAAAAACCATTCAAATTTCAAGCTCTTCGTCAAAATTGACAGTTTGTCAAAATAAGGGTACACTTCGAGTTTTAGCTAAAAAAAAAAAAATCTCACGATCGATCCCAAAGATCGGCGTAAACTCGAGAAACGAAAATGCCCGACCAGCTAGAAAACAAAAAAATCCACGCAGCCGGAAAAAAAGAAATTAAAAAGCCAACGCTCCAGATTCTGTGCTCGACTAGTACCCTTAAATTCCACCTGGCACACCCGCCTCCATGTGACCCACAACACCGCATCCGTCCACATAATTCCACGCTCAAAGCTGTCCAGCCATCCTTATCGCGCGCAAAATGGCACTAATTTATGCATAACGATCTGGTTCGGTAGTGCGATTGCGCAACAGCGATCGGACAAGCGCGAAAACGAGAGTTACACGCACTTGTGGGGCGCGCGTCAACCTATCGGGCGTAAGAGGGGGGGCAGTTATTTTTTTTCTCTCCAGCGCATATTTATCGATCGAGTGCTTTCGATGTTAGACCCGGGGCCCGTGAAGTCTCGGTAGGAGCACTAGGACGGGGGGGAAGGGTGCCGAGCTGGCCGGCGAGAAAGGGACCCGCGCCGAGGTGGGAGTCGGTATAAAGACGGGAAATGAGCGATGGCGCCGGTTAGTGCGTCTAGTGAGAGTGCCGCGAGTCTCGGCCCATCTCGTGAAAGTCCGTTGACATGAAGGTACGCTGCCGCTGGCTCGCGGGCTATTATTTTTTCTACGCTTTCCTACCGTTTCTCCATACTTGTACTGCAATTTTTGTCTCCTTGCCTGTTTTTTTTACTCCTTCCGGCCGCTTCGGTATTCGAATGGGCGCGGGTGAAGTGACGTTGATCGCCGACGATCTAGTGGGACCTTCGTCTCGTTGGGTTTTTGGTTCTGGTCTTCTGACGGCTAATGGGTACACGTCGCAGGGATTGGGAACGGCGTTCATCGCTCAAAGTGTAACGTTTTTCCTCCCGAGAAAATTTTTGTTTGAAGGAAAATCAAGGTTTTCCTTTTGCTTTCATCTGGTATGGATTTCCATTTTTCAACTAATATCCGGCCTTTTTGCTCATATCGCTTTGAAAGATGAACCATGAAGCTGTAACCCAACTTTTCAAGTAGTTAGTTCATAATTTTCTTTTTCCTGGTAAAATCAAAACGCATTGTCCAACTACAGATTTACTGAAATTCGGTTCAACAACTGTGATCGTATCTCTTTGACATGTTTGCCAGCACTTGTCGATCGTAAAACTTTCTAACGCGACATTAATACGTTCAATAACCATAAGCGCGATTCAAGCACCATGCACTGGAAGAAAGCAAAGTACGGTTCTTCTGCGAAGAAAGTAAAAAATAGAAAGGAAAAACCAAAGGAGCGTTAGGAGAAGTGAATATTCGCTCGAAAAACGGGAGATACCGGTTCCGAATTAAAAATCAAAGATCATGTTTGTTCAGCGAGCGAGGCTCCGAAAATTCACTTTCTCGGATCGAGTCCCCGCTCGCTCCCTTCCAACCGACTCGCGAGACTTTGGATGAGCAGCCGTGGTAATGAAACACACGGTGCGCATATAAGTAGGTATACCAAAGTGTACACACACCTCTGACACGTGAAAGTTCCGCGCGACCCGTAACCTCCCGGCTCCCATCTCTTTTCTCTCGATCACCGGCTCCGCTCTTGACATTGGTCGTGTGGAAGATTCACCGGACCTCGTCTCGGTCAATGTCGTGGACTCGTTGTCGAGCCTGGGAGTGCGTATATATACATGAGTCTTTCCTTCATTAATGTCACATGAACTTTGACACGTTTTTCTAACTGCGCCAATCGTTTCGGAAATATTTTGACAACATTTTACATGCGTTGGGAGACTAAGCTATATTGCGACAGTTTGTAGCATTGAAAAAAAATTTTAATGAAATATAAAAAATAGGAATAATACTGTGGTACAAAATAGCAGATCTTTAAATTACCTTTCTATAGGGTTATTACGCAGTGTGTTTCTAAATGCATTTGTTACTAAGCTGTACTAAAATACTCACGGATATTTTCTTGCCATGGAAAAAAACTGGTTCTACACACAAATTCCTGCCTAATTTTAAATTGAAATACGTTATAACCGTGTTTCCGAAAAATTTCTCTCGATCACAGTTATTTTAACCTAGTTTGAGCGAGACATGAATTATGCATACACATCTTTCTTAAAAAACTGCGCCATCGAGTTAGTAAACTACTTCCGAGTGAAGTGATTTGATGTTTGATGAAATCAAATTTCAAATGCGAATGGATTATTTTGATGCAAAATTATTGATTTAGATATGTACGATTTGTTAAAAAATAATACGACGTGTTCAATTAATGCAACAGTTCGGAGTTTACGTATTAGTCTTTTTTTGCATTACATAGTGTGGCAATCCTTATATAACAAAAAATAAATAAATGCTCCAAAAATTAATGTAAAGCTTTCTTTTGAAATTCATGATTGACAGAAAAATTTCCAAACGCGTTGAAAGAAATGGTTTGGCAGGATTTGATGATAATTTTTGTTCAGGAAATGTCACGTTAAAAATATTTAAACATTGTATGGAATTTAAAATAATATAATATACATTTTTATTAAAGGTCGATACTTTCGTTCAATTACGAGAATTCAGTATAAAACTCAAATAATTTGCGAACTCTACAAAATAAAGTGCAATTAAATAAAGTTGCTTAGATGAGTTGAAACAATTTTTTAAATTATATATTTTACTGTAAATATATATTTACCTTTTTTGAAACAGCAAATCTTGGACGAGAAAGAACTTACCAACTTAAAATCAATACAATACAAAAAAAAAAATTTATAGAAGATAACGTTCTTAATTTTCTAAGTATTATCAGTAACCATTATTGACAAACGATATATAAATGAACACGTACGAGCTCATCATAACTTATAAAAATCGTGTAGGTACAAATGTTACAATAGCCATCAAGCACATGCTTCATTCTTGAAGTGTGTCCTCTATTATGGTCCCGTGTCAATAGTAAAGCCTTTATTATAGAGTTAATAAAATTCGAAAATTTATTTTTATAAAAGACAAAATTGCTTTGATGGTTACGTGCTTCTTTATATATTCACCCCAACAATATTTTTTACAGCATTCAAAAATCATCGAACTATTAGACTTACAAATTACATTATATTTGGTTTTTGTTATCCTACTATTGAAAAATTATACCAACATATCTTTTTTTTTTAAACTCAATAAGAAAAGCAAGGGTATGTATTAATTTAAATGAATTGACGAGGTGATAAAATACGTTAAAAATATCTTCAAAGTGGGGACAACTGTTTTTTTTATAGTAAAATGAAAAATTAAATTTTTATAAACAAAATATCGATGTCATGAAAAGTAGTTAAAACGGTTTGTGAGCACATTTAAGGTAGTCGTTGATTCAAAAACCTCGAATGTTAATTGGTTTTACAATAACAACAGTTCAATTGAATTATTTGTAATCAAAATGTATTTAATAATAATGTTAGAAATATTACCTATAAATACAACCACAATGATAGCATAGAACTATAAAAAAATTTTAAATATTATTTATTTTTGGCCAGTATATAGGTACGAGATAGATATACTGAAAACATGGAAAAATGTATCAAAATTGAAATATCTTTTAAACGGCACGGGCAATTTATCCATTTTTTTAATGCAACATTTCTATAGCTATATGAAATAAAATATCAGTTTTAAAAAAAAATTAATTGTACAATCAAATAAAATGTTTGTTTTTTACGTATTTTGACAATATTTGCCAGATTCAGTATAGTGCAACTTTGAAGCCTCATATTTTCGGTTCGGCACAGCTGAGTTTTCTGCAATTTTGACAGTAGATTAAAAATAGTTCAAGGAATATGTGTTTAAAACTTTGAGAAATTTTGTCGTCTCTTCATTTCATCAAGTACTACCTTAAATCCTAATTATTAAGTAAAAAATTTATGAACCATCAGTTACTAACAAAAGTCATTCTAAAGGGGTCATAGTATTTTGGAGTCAGTATAAAAAAGTTTGCAGGATTCTGATATGCAGAGGTTGGTTCAATCAGCTAATATAAAAAAATCACTGGTGATGTATAGATTACATGATTTTTATAAGCCCATTGTATTTATAATGCATATAAGTGCATTAGCTTAGCTCATAATTAAATAAACTGAAATCACGAGATAGCGAATGTTTTGTACCTTCTAATTGTTAAACTCAGTTCTTATACCAGAAAATAAATCTTTCTGTAAATGTCAGAGAAATTTAACAACAAAATTCGACAGTGATATAGTTCAATTTTGATTTTCAACACTCTATAAGTTAGTTTTATGTTAAAAATATTATAAAATATGTTTAAAAAATGTATACATTTCATAGAGCTAATTGATTTTTTGAGATGGTTGGTTAAAAGCATGTTAGAGATTACGTTGAATTTACGTACGTTTTAGAACACCACAGCTTTCTTACTCACTGCATTTTGTTCTACTTAAAATCTTACTAGGATTACTAACTTGAGAAAATTCTATTCATACTCCATTCTATGTTCTACTATTGTTTTCTCTCATATATATTTTATTCATCATGCATTTTTTAAATACGTTATTTTGCAATTACTTACACGTTTGTACACAATGTTTTCACTTGTATCATGTCTTAGTCTATTATTACTTTACATCTAACTTTACTTTGACATCATTTAAGAAGTTTATCTGCAGGTTTTGAATTTGATTATTAGTGGATATTTGTAAAAAAATTTGAAAATAAAAAATATCTAACAAAAAACATACCTACAAGTTGGAGAAGGCTTTTACTTTCTAGCAGTAGAGATACGGGGTTAAAAACAATTACGTTTTGTAACATGGCATCTAATTGATACTTATTAGCTTTTAATAAATTAGTTATTAAACAACTGATAAAAAGATTTTCGAAACCGAGATTAAAGATATAATATGAAATGTTTGTTTTTCTATCAGAAGTGGTTTGACTTGGTACGAAGGTGTTAAAAAATCAATACATTTTTTTCGGGATAAAAGATTTTTGTTTAATATAGTACATCAGTGTGTCGAATACACTGTCCTCATCAAGCCGTATCTCTAGAGTTAAACTTCTAATTTTACCTCCTATGTACCTCATCAACTTTCATAACGCTGAATATAGGGTAGTGCTAGCTTACAAAGTCTGTTCGGCCCTAAAAAATGATTATATTGGTCGGTAATGTATGAGATTTTTTATTTAAGTATAGAAGTCAAGACTAAATTTAGAAATATTTGTTAATTTACAATTTTATTCTGAAGCTATAAAGTTAAGAGAATAAAATTATAACCGATTGTCGACAGAAAATTGTCTATGTACTGTTTCTTCTTTTTCTTTTTTTTCTTTTTTTTTATGCATACATCAAACAAAATAAATATTTGATGGACATCGCTCTTGTATACCAAGCAATTGAATGGTTTATAAAGTAAATGTACTTAATTGAACTTTATTTCACGGTAAAAAATTAGTTTCCATGTCTAAGAAGAAATCTGTTTCTTCTTGTGTTTCAAAGTGTTTACGTTTTGCTTAAACATGAATACGAGATACATCCATGCATTGTTTACAACTGGAAAAACAAGAAATAATTATAAATACCGAGGATTCGACTTTTTTCGCTTTTTCTAGAAGCGCTGAAGGTCAAGTATGGACAACATCTATAGGACGGACGCACGTGGACGAATATTACGCATGCAAATGGGGGCACAATTAAAAGTTTACACGAACGCAATGTTTTTCGCGAAAGTCTAGTACTCATAGAACGTTTTGGTGCTTTAATAAAAAATGAGCTGACGTGGAACAGCTAGAGCGCCTGATGAGAAAGTTAGTTTTATGTAAGAATAACGACGAAATAAAACATAAATAGAACGTTCGATCGTTTTTACGGCAGCAAATGTATAAAGGGGGCTAAAAATATGATATCGGTAATTGGTATGTGGTATTATATAACTTGATTGAAAAGAAAGGCTTTTGTATTATTCACTGTACCATTAATATGAAATCCATCAATGAGTTCCTGTAATTTAGCGAAAACATAGATGCTTTTTTAACGTTAAAACTGCTATTCTTGAAAAATTTTTATACATTTGATGGAGAAAAAGGAGATACAATAAACGATGTTCTGTATCCGCAAGTACCTATGAGTCATTTTACAAAAAATGGATTTTTCAATAGCCAATTCAATTAAAAAGCCTATGTTTAAAAAGATTTAGTTTGGATGGAATTTTTTAAATAATAACGAGTATTTTTCTATTAAAGTTGCCACAAAAATTAGATCATAAAAAGCTACATCTTCCTTACACAGAAAACATTGTAACGGACAAAAAATTGACATTTAGATAATATGATATGAATATATTTTCTGAAGTTTAGAATCGAAGCAGAGTACTCTGGTGAAAATGCCTATTTGCATGCGTGTTTGTTTATGTATTTAGTCATTTCTCAGAACTTTCTCAGCTGGTTTTTAGAAAACTTTGGCCTTTATTTTTTATTATTTTTTTAGGTGTACTTCCCACCACAACTAAAAAATAACGTTTCGAATGCAACTGTACTGTTCATTTCAAGTTTACTGATTTTTGAAAATTCGATTTTACAAATAAATCACTTTTTTACAGTTCTTATCTTTATTTTAAAATTTTTTATAATAGAAAATTTAAAAAATTGTGAAATCTTACAAAAAAACGTATTTGTATGAAATGAGAAATAATTAGGTGGGTGGAGGAAATGTGTGGGTGTAAGTAGGCACATGTATACAATCGGTCATATTTTAGGATTACATTGATGGATATCAATGAAACTAGGATACATATTATCATTTAAAAATAGAATGACGATTGAATCCACTATTTTTCTTTTTATTACAAATTATTTTATTTAAAAAAATTGTTTTGTTTTCTTTAGGATACCCAAGATAGAACATCTAAAAGATCAATAAATTAAAAAATAAGGAAAAAAAAAGAAAATTGTTATTGGATGGAATTTGAAAAAAGAAGCATGCAAGTTTACAATATTATTGATCAATTTTTGAAAAAAATGTTTTCAACTCTTGACGAAAAGTTCTGTCAAAAATGAAATAGTCCTCAAAAAAAAGTTTTACAGAGGAAAAAGAGAAAAATGATTACTCCAATAAATTCGTAACATTTTGTATTCTGTTGTAAATGGGCAAACCACGCAAAATTCTCACTTCTAACGACGCGTGGAAGCAAAATATTGCTTTTAGTTTTTTTTTCATCATGGGATTCTCTAAAAGTCATCAATTTTACCATTATTGTTATGTATTTTAGAAAACCGAAAAAAAAATCTTGATAACAGTCGTATACTGTACAATTAGGTGCTCTTATAATCCAATATTCCAATGTTACAGCCATTGGCTAGTACTGCAGGCTTATGAGTTTGTAACGTCAGTCCCCCCGATATAGCGACGGATGAAAATATTGCCGGAAAGTACAAGGTACACGTGCAAGAGTGATATTTAATTTCCATTTGGTGCGCCGGAATTTCGTTTTTACGATTGTTTTCCTAGAACTCATAACGCTCTAATTTTGCTCCAAGCCCGTAACGCTGTCCATTATGTTGCTAATGGAAAATTCTTTTCAGAGCAGTTTCCGAGGATCCCGTAAAATTATCAGTTGTTTTGGTCAGAAATGATGAAAAAAAAAAAAAGTATAATAAAAGTTAAAAGCTCGTTTTGAGTCTTTGTCCATTTCGGCCTTTGGAATGTGCCGGTTTTTGTAAAATGACCCATACGTGCTTACACACGTCAAATTAAGTATAGGTATCAATCAACGCGAATTGCAAAGCTATAGTGAAAAAAAGTCCTTGAAGTCGACAGCCACCGTAATTTGAACACGATACGTTTCGCAAGGAAAAAAAAGTACCTAGTCCATGCAAATGCAAAATTCTAATTTTCACGCATAAAAAGAAAATTAAAGTGTACTCGTGAGTCTTGGGCAACGTGCTCGTAATGATTGATAAAATACGGGTTCGAGTAATATAAATCCATAAACGAATTCGAAGCGCGTTCCAGTTTCCTTGAACCAATAGAGGCGGATAGTTTCACCATCGAAAGCGACGGTATTACCCAATTAAATGGATGAAGCAGTAATTAAAAGCAGTAAGCCCTTGTTTACACAAATAAGTGGGTACTTTTGTCCAAAAATTATTTCATGTCCCCAATCACGGTGATGATTAGTCACGGTGGATGAACACTTTTTCGACAACACGAGTAATTATTACACTTTCTTGCGATTCGATTGGACGATGATTGTTCACGACCTGTTTCGGAGTTTCGTACGTCCTGTCGAGCATATCGTACAATTTTCGAGTTCGTTTCGACAAACTCAATTGTCTTTGAGTGCACAACTATAAGTTGGGGGTAGCGCAGAAGTGCAGAAATATAGAGTGTACTAGTAGCAGGTGTTGCCTAACACCGCAGTCCGTTCCATACTTTTCCATTACATATTGTTGCTAGATTTACCTGTTAAGATTACTGTAGGCGTAATTAATAGATAAGCCGCACGAATTTTTCGCCCTTTGAAAATCCACCCGCGTTACGCAAGGGTTGTAATAATAAGACAAGAGATTTTTGCAGGAATAAAGTCGTACAAGTGAGTTTTATCTGTGTAGGAATAGAAATTATTGATAAAGACTTTAGAAGATTAGCTAAAAGCCTAAAAAAAATACCATACATATACATCCACGTGCAATGATTCTCGTATTTGTCGGGGGTTGCTTGATATAACAATGCTAGACTAGCTACAGCATAGTTTTGTATTGTTAGAAACAATTTTTTTTTTTGGCTGGTGTAATTTTTTTTCCATTGTTTTCGACAAGAGGCACCTACTGCCCATTGACTGTGACATTTTGTACTGCATGATGAAGTTTTAAAAGCTCCGAGTGAGCCAGATTGTGGCATTGTCGACGCTATGAAACATTGCGATTTAAAAGCCCATCGTTGCCTTGACCAATCAGTGCCATTTAGAGTAACGATGTCTTAATATCATTCATACGAAACGAAAAAAGTCCATTATGCGCTTCAATTTGTTTTTCACCGAAAAAAAGGTGAGTAACAACTTTAAACGAGTTGAGAAAATTTACTCCCTAACTTCGCATTTACTTATATCGGGAAAACAAATCAAAACTGGTCGAAAATTGATGAGTAAAGCATCGCCCTTGTCGTGAGCTTCGTCGAGTATCCGTGAGTTCGATCTTCACAGTTTGTCGTGGCAAAAACTTTTTATTACTCGTTACCGTTCTTCGAGACAATACGTACAACATCCAGAGACAGCGGCCAGCCACAAGCGCCGTTACGCAAAAAAAAAAAAAAAAAATAGACCAAAAACTTACGGATACTCGAAGAGTCAAATTACTCTATTACGGATCGCCTCGATCGAGAGACGATGGCATTGCCAACTTCAAAGTTCCATCTTTGAAAACTGCCTGCCAGAGATTGCAACCAACGGAGATGAGGATGGAAAAAAAACGGAACACGCGTATAAATGTGATGGAAGCAGCTTTAAAAGCGAGGGAAGGGGTGAGGGGCATCGCTCAAAAGGAAGGAGCTCCTCGTGCTCGCGTCGATAACCAAGTCTGATGCTCTGATTTTCCTTTTCGGCCGTTTCTCTCGCTCCGACATGCGACGCGTGTGAAGCCAAGTGCATCGGATGTCGCTCTCTTCCAATTGCGCTGTAGCACACATGCATGCACATACGTATACGACATGTGCGTGTACATACACCTATGTTGTACTAGCGCGTAACTAGCTGAGCACTATATGGGCAATAAGTGCACGGTCTGCCTTTGCGCGAGTGCTCCTCCCGGCTAACTTTCACCCGCATCGGAAAGCAGCCGCTCCACTTGCCGGGTATATGCGCGAGCTACTCCTCTTCCATACTCCCGTGTGCTTATGTCGCGTCGCTGCGCGATTACACGTGTACACAGGGATGTTTCTCGACCAATTAAGTACGCACTTTGGATAAGGGGCCCGAAAAAGCCTCACCTTGGGCTGAGCTCATGGTGTACGAATCTTTCCTCAACTCGATATTATATTGAAATTTAATTAGAATTTCTTACTAAAAAGCCAAGGATTAGAGGATTTTGGTTGCCCAATTATGTTGTAAAACATGTGACAACATAAGTATACGCAGTAGCTGAATTGTTTGGGCCCACGTTGGGATCTGCGTTAAATTCAAGTAAGGGATGGGTCCACGAGCGTTTTTATAGACCCAAGGTTTTTGAATTTTTGTACGAATATCCATTTGATTTTTTTTTAAAAGTTTAATTTAAAAAAAAAAAAATGCTTGAGGTTTTCAAATGGTGGAAATTTTTTTAACGAAATGTTGGCAAATACGTGGTGCTATACGCAATTATTTATGATATCTTGCATGGTATCTTCTTGTCAATTACAAATGATCTAATTATATTTTTTTGAATAAATAACTATAAAAAAAAATTACGTTTATTAGGTACGACGAAAACGTATCTATTCAGTATCATGAAAAAATACTACAGCAATGTCAGTCATAGCGTCGTTAATTTTAAATTACACTCACAGTGAGTCTGTTAAGAAACCATAAAATACCTACGCGACACACATTTACCGATCGATGAGTTTGGTAGGACGCGAAGTCTCATCTGGAATTAGGGAACTTACTGACCGGATTTTCTCGACGGGATATCCATAGCTGCAGATCTCGATGCACATATCTCTTCGAAACTCGTCCATCCACTCCCAAGTTACGCTGTGCCTCGTTTGCTATAACAACTTGAAAGCTGAGCTCCTAAACGAGCCGAAAATTTGGTGCAATGATAGACAAGCTTCGATCCATAATCGACAGTGGGATAAGAAAGTTTGGGTCGTTACAACGATCTTTTTATCCACCGCAAAACTTGAGATCCTTTTTCCGATACAAGATCAAAATCTAGAAGCACAAATTTGCCATTGCGGCACAGTACGCACACGTGATGTGTACAGGACTTTCATCGATACGATTAACTTGATACTATATACGTGACCACGAAATAGCTCGTTCGACTGAGTATCGGTAGTGTTTGTTGCACAATTTGTATCGACCGCTTGTATTTTTTCAACACAGGGCCCTTATTCAGTAAATGTTCCTGCTAGTTACATGCTTAAGGTACGCGTTGTCCCATTACTACGTGCGCGTAATAGCATCCAACGCCTATTTTATCGATGACGCGTAGCGTTTTATCAACGTACGCTCACTTTAAGAATCTATATACGCAAAATTGACGCATAACAATATAATTAACGATTAATTTTAGTCAATGTTACCTAACAATGACTAAAATTTCTAACGCTTTCGATAACCTACGCGTCAAAGTTATAATATTTACCATCATGATTATGTTTATACAGCTACTGCTTTTTTTACTATTTACTATTACTTAAGGTGGTTCTTTCATAAAAAAATGAATTATTTATCAAGTTATAATACACTACCCATTAAAATTTTAGAGTAGGCTGATGAATATAAACGCAATAAAATGATGAATTAAAAGTAAATTCTACACATGTGCTTTTATGGCAACTGAGCATTCCTTTACTGAAAGTTGTAGCCTAGTTGTTTATTTACTGAACGTAATTAAGTAAAAAACTGACAAAATAAAGCTTACGCAACTCCAAGCATACTACCAGCCCGAACCACATATGTTTACAGACTTAATCAAAAGATATTAAAATAAACACAAGCATAAATTTTTGTTTCCTATGTTGAAAGCATAGGCAAGCATCAACTGCTCGTATTTTGAGGTTGAGCGGAAATTTAACGTAATCATTCCTGCAAACTTTTGTATCGGAAACCACGATCTAAAATTTTGAATCAGTACTTAATTTCTAAATGAATATGTACAAATAGTCGTTTGAAATTTAAGCAGTATTAATAAATATAAATTCGATAGTCGTACCTTTGACGTGGAAGTCATGAAAGAACCTCCTTTTAAGATAATTTTGTGAGGTTGCATGTTACAAGTAAATTTACTATACATTTTTTTGGTTGGTTCACTGAATTTTCTTTTTCTTTTTTAAGTATTCTTAAGTCTGTATAAAAATTTCGGGAGCAATGGAACTTCTCTTATTATTTTTTAAATCAAACAATTACCACTACAACTAAAACCTAATGAAAAGTAGATGGTTCCAAGGGAAGGCGCGTACGCGCACGCAATGTCCCACAACGAAGCGAACCCACGCGAGAGTCGCGGGAAAAAAGAACTCGGGCGAACAATCGTCGTTAATGAGCTATCGCCGGGATCATCAATCCAAAGCGCACGCGCGCCCATCGCGATTCAGTTCGTTTTCACTGGAGCTCGGTTTGCTCGGCCGTCTTCCTGGTAACAGAAAACACCGCCTCTCTATAAGTACGCGTGAAAGTGGGAATCGCCGTGGAAAAACGCCGTCATCGTGGGTGCTCTTACGGCACACGCCGACGATTCGGAAGATGGTTGCTACAGCTGCAGGAGGGGGGAGGGAACCCACGCGAGCGGTTTCACCTGCGACGAGTGACGAGATCAGCGGGGCAATTTTAAAAATCACCCCGATCCTTATCGCGGGTCCGGGAACAATGGAGCGCTGGTTTTCGCGCTTTACCTATTTTTTTGTCGTCGTCCCTCGTTTGTTCCGATGCTCGTGTGAGTTTCAAGGGTTACTCCACAGAAGACTGCGAGTGATTTTCTCCCCATCCTCTTGACTTCATGTTATCGGTAACATAACACCTATACTTAGAAGGCTCCCCGACACCCGGAAGTTTGTCTTTTTACCTCCGTCCATTGTCAGGACTCCCGAAGCGTTACGCGCGAGATTATTAATCATCACCAGTGTCTTACGCCGGTGATACCTACGCGTTTAAAACGCAGTGTAATTTTTACCACTTTCCACCGTGTGAGGTGCGACTATCAGTCGGCTATTTTATGGCAACCCGTTCCCGCGACGAATTTTTACTGCGTTTGGGGTAATCGATGATTTTCCGCTGCAAACAAACGTACTTCCGTCAAACTGCGAGTTTTAAATGTAGGTGTTGGCCCACGAGTATAATGACTTTCAAGTTTCACGTCACTCGATTTTTTTCCAGAGAGCTTACAAGCCAGTGTACTCTTGTACCAATGAGTTTTCATGATCTTTCTGTACATTCAAAAATGTTCTGGCTGTAAGTTGCTTTTTAATTGCCACGCGTGTTGTAAACGTTGTACATTATTGGCGATCCAACGCGATTACCATTATTTATATGTAAGTGAAAGTGCAAGCGAGGATCCGAACATATCATAAAAATGCTTACTCGACCAGAGAGGAGTCGTGGTGTTCGGGGAAGATTAGTTTTAATGCGATTGAGTGTTTACTACTGCCAGTCGAGATATTGAATTTTTATTTATCCCACGTGTGTCATCGAATGAATGTTACAAGTATGAGAACCGAAAGGTTCCGTAACGCTGTTTTAATGCTAAATTTCACTTGAATGGGACTTTCGCCTCCGAAACGACGTCAGAACGCGCGTAGTTTCTTTTCATCCTGAATTTCTTTTCTCACATTTTAACGAACATTTTGTCTTTTTTTCGTACAAATTTTTTACGGATACGACGAATAATTTAATAAAAAATGTGATTCGACTACTTTGTATGTTTTAGTAGTTTACTTCCAGATGTGTGTCAATTAAATAGCTTAACAAAATCTCATTGAATGCAGCATATGTTGCGCAAACTGAATATTAATATGTTATTCAACATAGGCCTGTATCATCACCAGGTCTCCGGAGTTGCTGTGAGCAAGGGAGTCATTCGTAATCCTGAAAAATAATTTACGGTTCAAGTGTAAGGATTACATTCCTCCAATGGGTTATATTTTAAAATGTTCGTGTATGCCTCAAATGTCGTGTTGAAAATATTATTTTCACTTTGTCAAAAGACAGTATAGACAATAACGAACACGTGAGTACATGTAACGAATTTTTTGCTCGGACGACATGGCGAGATGTAGAGTTGTCGTCCCAAGCTATACAAGTAAACTCATCCTAAATTCTCAAGTGGGTCAGAAGCTCGGCAAGAGTCCACATCTTTTCGAATCCACTAGATTGTAAAATCACTGTTTTATCTCGCAGAGAAAGTGAAACTACAATTATCCCGTATTTAAGACAGAAATAAGTATACCCACTTTACTTGGAAATTAAAAAAATAAGCGCTACTCTGTTTAGCGTATACGACAAAGTGTGACAGAGTAACTCGGACAAAAAAAAACTCGTTCTCTTTCATTAAAATTTGGCACTTTTGGGCAAGAAAAGGGCATAAAAGTCAACCCCTCGTCTTTTAATCGCGATGAAAAAAAAAAAACCTTCATGTTTGCTATGATGTATGTATTACTATATGTACGAATTGTTGAACATGTAATGCAGAACGAAACAAAAAGTTTCCCCATAATGCCCCGAAAAAAAGGTACTTCTGTCCAGTTACGCGGGACAAAAATTCCTTTTATTTAAAACTACTATTCGTGCATTTGATATGACATCATATACGTACAATCGATTCTTGTTTAAATCATTGTACTTATCCGACAAATAAAATTTTTTAAAAGAGATTAAGGAAAACAATAGACATATAGCTATTTTCTTGTTTTCAAAGGTAATATTGTCGTATTATACACATATGATACTTTGTGCACGTTTTTGTACATACTTTGCCTCTAGTATAGGTACAGCTGTTGTTTTTCTCTTCTTTTCTCTTTTCTCCATACCTAAGTATATACCTCAGCTTGAGCAAGCGCATCGGTTAATCGGTTTAGTGTTAACTGTAAAAACATACCTAATTACGTACTAACATAGCTATAATATATGTCTACATAATATGTGAGTATAGTACCATCGTGAGGGAAGGAGAGCAAGCAGCATACGTGCGGGAGAGAAAGAGATGGAACGGTAGACAGTAGAGTGGCACGCGCTGCCAAAGAGCGAGACGGAGCGAGAGGAAGTGTATAAGAGAGGAAATTGAGGGCTTGGGCCGCAGGGTGGGTGATGGCTACGTTTTCTCGTAACGCATATCCCCTCACGCGGCTGTTTACGGCCAAACATATGAAATTTCACTTCAAAAATTACTTTAAATACACACAGAAACGAGTATCGCCAGTCTGTTTGCCAAATGACCTTGAATGACGACGATCGCCGTACACACTTCTTATTCCCTAGGAAGGCCCTTTGCGGGTACCAAACAAAATGATAAGATCTCGATGCTCTTGGCAGGTACCAGCGCACCTTATCGCGGTCCTGTGGGTGGCAGTGGGCTGCTCTACAGCCGAGCTCCAGAGTGCCAACGACAGCAAGCTCTCGAGGGCAGCGGAGGCCCAGCTCGAGCGGCTTGCGGGCTTTCCTCGCTCGGGCCTAGTCACCGACGGTGTCGCTACTAGTGGCGCGTCGTCTGGGAAGCCGGTGCGCCAGACAGGCAGCTCCGACCCGCGGCAGACGCGCTCCAGTCCCACAAAGTCCTCGCTCCAGCCAGACGATGAGCTGCAGCTCCGAATCCCGATCGACTTCGGGGAGCTGTTCCGCATATTCAGCGACTCGAGCTCGGCAAGCCAGGAGGGGCCGGGCTCGCGGGACAAGCGCCACAAATCGAGCTTGGGGCAGGTGCAGCTGACGCCAGACAGGCTCAAGGCGCTTGACAAGTACGCCGACAGGATCATGCAGGACAAGGACGTCCAGTCGTACATGCTCGAGAGGATCAAGCGGGACGGGGCATATGGAGCCTATGGGGCGGGTGGGGGTAGCGGGTCCTTCGTCTCCGGGCTGGCTAGCCAGCTGGTTGGCAGTGTTGTTGGCTTGTCCTCGTCCGCGTCCAAGACGTCGTCTAGCTCGAGTGGCCACAGCCCTGCCCCGATCTACGGGCCGCCGGTCTATGGTCCACCGGCACATCATACGGTAAGTTTTTTGTTTATTCATCATTTTGTAGATTTGTAATAAAACGTACAATTTTCTGTTTACACGTAAATTTAACTTGAAGATAAAGCTTGTTAGGTTCCGGGCTGAAAAAGTTTTTCCACATCGTAATTTGTGCTTGTTGATATCAGTGGGGTAGATGTAAGTGTTACTGGCGCTGCTCCAATTACTGTCAAATCTACCGTAACCTCTCGATATTAGTAATACCGCATTGTATATAAACGGACAAACCCAAAAACTAGTCAACCGTTAAAATCTCTTGTTGATTATCCCCATTGGGCTTCTGAAGATGCATTAAAATCAAGCAATAAGTGAAACATTAAGGTTAAAACTCTATTAGTCATTTTAGGTTCTTTGTGGCAAAAAATTAATCAAGAAAAACTAGAGAAAAATGTATGAAAATTGAAGACACAGAAGTAAAAAAGAGCCAAGAGTAGAAAAGCAAAATAAAACTCGCATGAAAAAAGGAAATGATAAATTGCAATTATCTGAAAGAGCAGGAACGAATGGAAAAGCAAAAAGCAAAATTTATTCAATAACAAAAAGATACGTGGGAATGAACAAAAAAATAAGTTAAAAGAGGGAATCTTAGTAAAAATTAAAAAATTAGAAAATTTGCAAGCCAAGATTGCTGATTTAAACGTTTAATTAGAAACAAGCAGCTAAAACATTAAAACTGCGTTTTTGAATTTAAGGTACGGCCGATACAAAGAAGTATATTACTGTCATAACTACACTAGGTAGAAAGCCGGTACTGTTTAGTGCAGGGTTGGTAAAAAAAAGTATATCATTTGTTATTATTTTTTGCAATTAATGGTGTTAATTTTATCTTACAGACATAAATGTTAGATATTAAAAAATTTTATATTTTTTAAAGATGCATCTATGAGTTTTACATTTACTTTGAGTTGTACATTTACATCTGAAATGTAAATGAAAAAACGAGTAAGTCAGGTAGAGGAAAACGATGATTTTGCAATTTTTCGGCTTTTTTTGCGATTTGGAGAGCAAATTTGATATCATAACTAAAACTAAATATGTTAAGTACAAAAAACTTGTATTTCGACCATATCTACAAGTATTATGTTCAATTTATTATCTGAAATGCAAAAAAAAACGTAAGATAGGCAGAAACGACTTTCTATTACTTTTACCAGCACTTTTCGGCTCACAGGACGTGTGAGTTACACCCTAAGGTAAAAGCACCAGTACGTGAACACTTCCTAAAATTGCACCAGTAGATTGAACAGCTTGAATAAACTATTTTCAATTTAAGTAGATAAAAAAAAAATTTTTTTCTGATACCCTTTGATCGTTCTTTAGATAAAACAAAATTTATATTTCAGTAAGTCTTTATACTCAACGAGAAAAAAATTATTTATTCGTGCAACTTATATAAGGTGGCTTGTGAGACTGTTCAGGTACAGGTACCATTAGGTTTTACCTATGCCCAGTACTCGAACACATAAAAACGATTGAAATCACTGTTAATCAATAATAATAGTATGTCAAGCCAGTCGTTATAGTTTTCATAATATGTTACCAATGAAATTAGAAAGAAATTTTTCGATTTGGTTATTTGCAATACATAATAAAAATAGAAATCAGTAGAAGGTAGCTAACATAACCTCTCTCTCATTTAATTAACATGGGATGTTCAAGTACTCAGTCAAAAATACGTATCGGTACCAATACCTGAACACACTGTTCATCTACTGGGTCATTGGAAAAAAAACTTTAAAATTAATTTATTAATTGTACATATGACCTAGAAAAACTTGTTTGTTTTTTTTTTTTAAAGGAAAAAATATAAACTTACTGGCGCAATGACTGTTTTGTTGTTATGCAAATCAGAAATTCAATAAAAATGAGAAAACAAAGACTTCATGGAAAAAGTGTTCACGTACTGATGCTTTTCAGGTAAAAATGTTTTACGTAAAAAAGTTGTATTTCAATGAGATCTACAACTTTTACATTTATTATAATCCAAAATACATAACATATAAGTTAGATTAGAAACAATTACGTTTTTGCGATTTTTGAGCACTTTTTGACTCACAGAACGTTTGAATTATACACTGGACGAAGATGTTAAATATGAAAAAGTTATATTTCAATTAAATCAACAAATTGGTCTTTCATAGCAAACCTCAAAAATATCACATAACAAAGTTACAGCAGAAAAACTGGTTTTTTTTTTTTTTTTTTTTCACTGAAAGTACCATCTTAAAATGACTGCCATTTTTTTCTAAAACCGGAAATCTTGACGATTTTAAACCATCACGTCAGATATAAAAGACAAAGTTCTCTGTCGAATTTCAGCGCATCCGACAAAAACTGCATGAGTTAGTCAAAAACTTGATTACGCCCATACATACATACATACATACACCCTTGACGCTGAGATCCACGATCGCAATTTTTTTCTTACCAAAACTTTTTTATACAAAAACAATAAGTTTGAAGGTTACTTACACTTTTTGCTCCCGCAAAAATATAAGGCACTCCTGAGTATCAGTCGTGCCTAAAAAGTATTAATTTATAGTTACACTGTTTTTTCTTTTTTTTTTGTTTGTTATGAATTTAACTAAAATATTTGATGACTCGTGATAACGTGTGATTTGTTAGATAAAATAAGATTTGACAGTTTTAGGGGGCCACTGATTAAAATGTGCCAATAACTAAAGCACGCTGCCAGTATTAGATGCATATATTTATTACCTATTATTAAAAATATTTCGTTTTCTTCAATGAGAAATTTTACTCGTACAATTATAAACAAGCTAAAGTAAAGGTTAATCTCAATATGTTGCTAACTCTTTTATTTACAAAAGATGAAAAGATACGAAATGTTTAATCATACGAATAGCTTCTATAAAATTACAGCTGGGCCATCCCTCGAGGACAAAGCATCTTATAGTCATGGGGCTAGGTAGAATCTCGTGTGAAACAGGGTGTTAGAGCACACAATAAGGTGATTCTTATGTAATTTTGGGTGTAGAATTCGAATCAAGCGGTCGTTTTTGGTTTTGCAGTCCGAGAAATTCGTTCGAAACGCAATTGTTCAAAGAAATAATCAAAACTGTTTTTTTACTTTGAAAAAATTTTTTTCTTGATAATTGGTCAATTTTAAGACGAAGAAGGCTCTTGTGAATTTTTCGAAAAATATATCCAACAAAAAATATAAACTTTTTAAGCTTCAAAATTTATCCTTTTCAACCAACTTTAACTGTTAACAACTCTTGATCTAATCAATATTTTTACAATTTTCAAAAATATACTTCTTTTGTAAGTGTCCCTTACAGATTCCAACATAGTTTTTGTGATTGTTATTTGTTTAAGATGTGGGCTTATGCAAAGTAAAAAACAGTTACGAAGGCTTACTGTAGGTGCAAAAGAACGTGCACCTGTAGTAAAAATACGTTAATACTTTAATATTTTTTGGTGTGGATTTAGAATCCACTGATAGATCTTGGGAAATATTAACACTGTTTTTTTCAAAAACTATAACTTAAACGAAAATTTCGGAAACTTCATTTTTTGTAGCGAACAAATTTTTTTCTTGTACGCTGGTCTGTTTTAAGAAGAATACATAACTTTTTAATTTTTCAAAAATGCATTAAAAGAAAGTTAAGTCATATGCTTTTAAATATTCGGAAGTTTTGCGGGAAATTGTCTTTTTGAATTAACTATAAATGTTAATGAGTATTAATCAAAAAAATTTAAAAAATTTTTTTGAAAACATGCTTTTTCTGCAAGTATTATTCTACTGGATATTACTTATTCCCAATATTTTTTTATCTTAAGCGATTATTTTCATCTCTTTTTTCACACAGATTCTCTGTAAGTGATATACCGTTTGTATCCAGTCTTCAGTGACATGAAGCCTTAACATACGCAAGCACTCTTGTAACGTACACACTACTATGCATACGAATGGGGCTGCGCCCCCCTGAACGCTCCATGCGCCATCACACTTAAACATATTCATAAAACGATAATTATTTTTTAAAGCCAAAAATAAGAGATATTTGTAAATAACTATAAAACTAGACACAATAACGTAACTGGTATTGTAAAAAACTATAAAAAATGTTTTTTTAACGTCCACAGAAACTCATCATTCTTGGTACGTTGTTAATGCAGTAAATGTAAAAAATTCAAAACGAGAATAACGAGCTAACACAAATTCATCAAATGCATTTTTGAGCAGCTGTTATAAATTATTAGTGATTTTAATTACGGGACAAAATATATTAAATTAAGCCAAAGGGCTTCAAATTTTTGTGTATTATAGAACTATAATAATGTCAAATGAGCCAATCGCGATTTAAATTAGATTTTTTTCAAGCAATCCCTCATCGTTGAGCCTTTTGCGGTGTTTATGCTGTGAGCCTATGTTAGAGGCCACACTTAAGATTTGATTGCTTAAAAATAGTTGTAAAATATTTTTTCTGACAATTTTCACAATTTTTACCTTTAGACATTGACATAAAAACGTTAAAACACCTCTACAACATTCAAATGCAACTATTTATAAATAATAGAATTAAATCTTATGTACAGCCTCCAATGCAGATTCACCGTGGAAGCACCGCAATCAACGATGAGGGGTTGCTACAAAAAAATCCAGTTAAAGTTATGAACAGCTCATTTCATACTATTATAGTTCTATGTTATGCGAAAACTTAAAATCTTTTTAGATAAAGAAATGTGCAGTAATGACTGTGAAAATGTTTTAAAAAAACCCTTTTTTTTTTGAATTTTTTCAATTTTTCACTACAAAATTAATGGCTTAATAAAAAATAACAAAACATTTTTTTTTATTTGCCAATGATTAAAAAAAATTTTCTTAAATTAAAAAAAATGTAAATTTCTTATTTATTTTTAAAATGTGTTCATAGCAATTGGTCGGCGACTTTGACGGCAAAGCACCTTTGATATTCAGATTCAGCACACGATAATTTGTAAGAAAAACTTTGGTACAGCCAGTGGATCTTGATCGGCTCCGAAAAGTAACCTATGGCTCCCGGACTATTTTTTTTTTTCAGTTTGACCAAGAAAGGTGTAATAAAACCAATTTTTTTCCTACAAAATTTTTTGATCATTAAAATTATTTGCATGAGTAAGAGAGACAAGCCTCTTTCTAACCAGTGTTATCTTCCGTGCTAATGAAATTTTACTAGAGTAAATACTACATGGGCTTAAATTTTTTCGATAAAATATTATTTTAATATAAGACGTCCAATGACAGTTGGTTAATAATTAAAATAACGTCCAATGGTGGTACTGTCAAATTTTGTATTTATTAAAAAATAAAACGACGTTTCGGCCGTTTGGACAATGTCCCGTTCCTCATTAGGTACAAAAATCTATGAGTAATAAAAAAAATTCTTTACAATACAAATTCTGGTAAATACAATAAACGCAAATTAAGTGAAGTATATAATATACCTCTGACTCTTACGAAGGGAATGTAAAATCATTATGTAGTCAGAGTTTCAAGTTTCTTTCAAATTTTTTGATTAAGAATATTCCGCTGGCAAAATCACACGTAAAAAATAGTTATGAGTTAAAAAATAAATTAAAAGATCTTATCATTTTACCTGGTTACATTAGTATAGATGTTGTTAGTTTATTTACTAATACTAGTAAAGTCTTAATCATAAATGCAATAAAACATTTTTGGAAATTCTTGAATGGTAAAATCAATGTTTCTCTCAATGAATTTTGCTCTGGTGTATCTTTAATTTTTAATTAAACTTTTTTCCATTTCAACAACAAATTTTATAAACAAGTTTTTGGCTCTTCAATGGGCAGTCCCTGTAGTCCAGTGCTGTGTGATCTTGTAATGCGTTTGCTTGAAATTTCATGCTTAGAGAAGTTATGTTTTGATGTTTCACTGTGTGTGGTATGTTGATGATATTCTCATACGTGTGCCTACTAAATACATTAACTATACTAAAAACATTTTTAATAGCTATTGTCCGGAATTACAATTCACTTTTGAGTCATGCAATAACGGCATTAGTTTCTTAGATTTAAAAATTATCATTCAACAAAATAACACTGTACTAACTAATTGGTACCAAAAACCAACACATTCAGGCCGATACTGGAATTTTCTCTCCCACCATCCAATACAACATAAAATAGATATCATTTACACATTAGTAGACTTTTCCATTAAATTAGCAGACACTCAATTTCATAATTTAAAATTAATCAACAAATTTTTACTAGTTAACAACTATCCTCAAAAATTTATGGATAAATTTTTAAACAAAAGAATAAATACCTTTAAAAAATGAACACGATTGACAATTACTATAGAAACAATAATAATTATAAACTAGTCTTATCATTACCATATATTCCCCACTTGCACGGTCCTATTACATATTTTTGTAAGAAGCTTCGCATTGGTCTTATATACCGTCTAAACAATAAATTGAATTCGATCTTTTCACTTGGAAAAGATGTAACCAAGCCACTCGATAAAAATAATGTCGTTTACCACATACCATGTGCGAATTGCAACTGCTGTTATGTCGGTCAAACGTCGAGAGCTGTAAAATTAAGAATGGCAGAACATAAAAGAGACATAGAGAAAAAAAGGATACATCTGTACTATCACAACATAGCATTGAATTTACACACAACTTCAATTTTGATAAAATAAAAATTTTAGACACAGAACAAAATTATGCAAAGCGCCTGTTTTCCAAAATGTTAAACATACATTATTTCATTATTTCAATAATAATATTAATAGACAACAAGATACAGAAAAATTGAAAAATTGTTACAAGTCTCTCGTTAAGTCAATTAAGAAAGGAGGCTAACTGTATGTACATGATTTGAGGGCCCCTTTCATTTATGGTATTAGGAAAACATGATCTGTTTACGTAAGTATGTCTCACAAGGAACTGCTTGCGATTCTTATTTGACTGTATTGTGTGCGTATATTGTGTCATTTGCATATGTGCAGGGTATAAAAGCAACAAAACTTGAAACTCTGACTATACTACGATTGTACATCCCCTTTGTAAGAGTCAGAGGTATATTATACACTTTACTTAATTTTCGTTTATTGTATTTACCAGAATTTGTATTGTAAAGAATTTTTTTTATTACTCATAGATTTTTGTACCTAATGAGGAACGGGACATTGTCCAAACGGCCGAAACGTCGTTTTGTTTTTTACTAAATACAAGATTTGACAGTACCACCATTGGACGTTATTTTAATAATTAAAATACTATTTTGTTCATGAAGATTTAGAAGTAAGAACTATAAGTTTCGTTGACTTGAAAATTTTACTTTCACATAGAAAAAGCTTTGCAGCCTACCAAATACGAAGATGACATGCTACAAATATGTTTTCTAAGCTCAAGAATCAACGTAAATTTTATTAGCACAATTTATTCATCCCTCTCACTCTCTATATCTGTGCGTGTGTGTTTGTGTACGTAATCAGTCACATTTCAGAACTCCAAATATCAATTGCCATATGCAAGGTGGTAAATTTTTTGTTCTAAGATATTTATAACAATGCAAAAGAAAATTTTGGCTCAACTTGTTTTTTTATTTTAAAAATTTTGACTAATAATTAGAACTAACTTTTCCAAAAAATTAATTTTTTCGTGGTCTAGAACATTGAATATCTGAAAATTTGTAGATTACTATATTTTTGTAAAAAAAGGTATTTGGATTGAAATAAAAAAATTTGTTAAATTGTATGGGTATTCGTGTTTGTAAATAGTCGGTGTAATATTTGTGTTGCAAATTTGTATGCATAATCGTTTTATGTCTGTCATTTTCGTATAGAGTTTGTTGGTGTACAATATTTCGTATACAAGTAGAATTTTTTCATCCAAAGTTTTTGATGCCGCATTTTCAGGATTGAGTCGCTACAATGTAATTTATTTTTTCTGTTATCAAATAAAATACATTAAAAAATGTTTTGATTAGTCTATATAATTTAATAATTGAAACAAAATAATATTAAGTTTTGACATTATTAAATACTTACCAAATTGATTGAGAATTAAAAAAAAAACGATTATGAGGAAATATTAATATACAAGAAAGCTTCGAGCCCATAAATTAGCAGCGATTATTTTTGTTCGTAAACTATGATTTTGTAAAAAAAATCTTGAACTACGGCTAATTAATCATTCTGATGAATGTATAGACTTCTCATGTACATTCATAGAAATGTTGATTTCTCCAGCCCTGAAATTTCACACGTAAGGGCACTGTCGAACGACTATTTCAACTCCACAAGGCAAACAACGGTCAAAAATCCAACGCTTTGCTGTTCTTGTCAATGGACCGGACGACCTTCCGTCACCGACAAAAAAATGTTCTAATGAAGTAGCTCTCGCTTTTCTTCGCTCGCACAAGCTTCACCTCTCATATTTTCCGAAGCCACCGGCTGAACGTACAATTTGTTCTATCTGCTACAAGTCCAGCTTCTACACGCGCGTAAACTCCTCCCCCCGTCCCACATCAAAGCATGGGCTCGCCAAGCAGATAAAAAGAGCATGTTTCGTCACATTTCCTAGCTGGATTCCGATGTTTAGCGCAAGAGACGAGGTGATCAGACAGCTAATAAACGAACCGAAAGCGATTGCTGTGTAAGTATGGGTGTGTGCACGAACTCTATCTGGGTCGTTCGCCGTTCGCGCGATCGAGGGGGGAAACGTACGTGCAAGTCGTTTTCCCCGTTTATCGACCCCTTCTTGGATTCCACAAGCGTTTCTTCCCTTCGTTCCTGCAGTATATAATATACATTGCTGGCTCAAAAAACACCCCAAGTGTAAATCCATCTTAAAATGGTTGTTTATTATCTTTCTTTTTTGTATGGGAAATCGATCTTTGTTCGACGATTGCGTGTAAAATCAATTTTACTCTTCAAGGACAGATAATGATGATTGGTTCTAAAAGAGTGTGTATGCTTTCATCATTCTAGATCCATTTTTTCAAAAACGCATAAAACTGATCCTCGTAGCAAGAGTAATTTCGTGAAAAATAGCTACGATCGAAATGCGTATTGACAATTAAAAGAAGATCGCTCGAGCGTAAATTGCGGCTGAATAAACTCAATGAAAACAGACTCGGACTCAAAAGGATAGTCCACACGTTAAAAATTGACCAAGGTATACCAGAAAAAAAAAGGGTGAAAATTTTCCAGTCCAGGAATCGTATTGAACCGTCATTTGAAAACCAAACGTCACTGACAAAAGGTTCAAGCGCGAACTGCCCATGAGTGACGGGATGACAAACGTTTGGCCTCTTCTCGCCCAGTCGGAATTTCCCCGAGACAAAACAAACTGGCCGTGTTTAGCGTACAATATACCTCAAAAGCGGGAGTCACGCGCGAAAAATAAGTTTCCCGGGAGAGTTGCCGCCAAATGAGCGAAGGCTCGGAGGCAAAGAACACGGGAACTAAATTACGCTTTGATTAAGCGCGCACATTAATTTCAAGCGGCGCCGGTTCGCTTGAGATCCCATTAGAACGCACAGCCCCGCGAAGCAATCGGCCGACAAGTGGGCACGCTCAAACGTATACCCTTACTTTGACGGACTGTGAGCCAATCGATTTGCATTGGCGCTCCACTTCTATGGGTTCGTTGTCGAACCACCTCGCGAGTGGAATTGCTGGTACTCGAGATTTGCTTTGAGCTATACAACGCTTGGACAATCGATGGGAAGTCCAGAGAAGCAATCGGGTTGCCTTGAATCCACTTTTGTAAACAAATTGATATATTGTATGAACGTTGTTAACCGAAGGACGATGCGCTTCATTTCAGTACGGCAAAGAGAACTTTGGCGTCTGGGATTTCAAGAAGGCGATCCTAAACACCCTCATCCAAGCGGTCAAGGCCATAGGTGGTGGTGGGCTGGCGCTCACGGGACAGATCATTAAGGGCGGAGGCTTCCTCGTGTCGACCAAGGGTCGAATCATCAGCAGTGCCGGCGAGGCCCTTACCGGCGTGGGCAAGAGCTTGGCAAACAGTGCCATCGTCCAGCCACCCCAGCACCCTCCGCAGCCGATATATCCGGTGTACGGCGCTCCTCATCCCGATGGATACACGTACGACGCGGTGGCACCGCAACTTGCCGGTGAGCTTTTATCTATATACGTATACAGTTGATTCTCCCACGCTTTTTGTTCCCCTTTCTTTGTGTGCGCTCCCATGAAATCGCTACAGCAGCAAGCTCGATGATTCCGTGTATATATACGCCGTTGATTTGTTATTCGGTTCTTCTACACTTGTGCCAAGACGTTGGGGGAGATGGAGCGCGGGATCAGAACAATGGCAGTAGGTGATGAGAGTTTTATTGTTAACGGGACGGAAAAATATGAAATAGACTGTTGTTGATGTATTGTTAGGCAGAAAAAAAAAATTATCGATTTGTGCTGCAGTATCCAGTGAAAATGAAATTGGGTTTTGGGAAATGACTGACGAGTAATTCCAAAGCTCACCTTATTTTGCTTTGGTTTTTTTTATGGAGGTTCATCATCAAAAACTATGCACAAAAATGTTTATCCTATACAAACATACCGATGGATTGATATTTACCGTTTATAATGAATTAAACAAAAATAATAACGACTCTGAAGAAATTTTCTCACATACTTGTGGTTTTATTTTCTTTCAAATGACTCAAGCCACTTATTTCATTGCAACATCATTTTCTTTTTTTTTTTTTTTTTTTTACTCAAAGCAGTTATTGCACGGTTTGATCTTTCGAAATCAGGTCTAGCTATTTTCGTGCAAGACAGATATGAATATAAACATAAATCAAGGGATTTTTTTATTTGCCAGTAAGTTGATTGAAAAAAAAAGCCAGAACAGGTTTTCATTAGAAAATTTCAGTCCACCGACAAATATTGAGTATGTTAATAAAGCAAATGCTAATGGAATACGCTTGGAAAAAGTTATTTTTTTTTTTTAAAGAAAACACATAGCGTTTTCGAATCATTTTTTTTTAAACTGTGTTTTGCAATAATAGTCTCTTATCTTTCACTTGTCACGGAAGAAAATGTACAACAGTATTATTTCTACTGATATGGTAATAAGTAGCAGTATTAGCAACGCTTGCATAACATCTCCATCAAAGTACCGTTAGCTAAGTTTTCAGTACAGATTTTAATTACTTGCATTTTAATAACTTATAATTTCTTAGCGAGTAACCATAGAAAAATGAATGATTCTTATAAATATAAATTATCTTTATAAGAGCATGATGTAATTATACATAACAGATCATACAGTATTGCCACGAAATAAACAACTAAAAACAAAAAAAAAATATTAGATATACCAATATAATTTTACAAAAGTTAGAATTTTTTGTGAAATAAATAAATAAATCATAGATTATTGTGATATGCAAGTATAAATATGTTTTTAATAATAAATATCTATTTCTTAGGCCATAATTTGCACTATGATGGACCACCTCCAAGCCCTGACGCATATCACTCGACATTCACATCTGCTTCTGATAGTAAGTACTTTTAGTCTGGTATAATTGCTTTCCTTCCAGATAACCCTATATAATTCCATTTCACGCAATAAAAGAAGAGAAGTTTTATAAAACCAATCATTTGCGTTATGTACACGCACTAGAATCATTAGTTGAAATTTCTCTTTCTCTTCCTTTCCCCATTCTTATTCCTCGTTTTGCTGAGAGGGCATGACTGCATGATAACAAATAATAATCAAAAGCTGCACGAAATCATAGAAAGATTGCGTAATTAGATGTCTAATTATTATAAGTAGTGAAAATAGTATTGATAAAGGGGATAATGAATAAACCACTAAATGAAGCGAATTCGCAGTGTAAAACGAAGTTTTAATACATTAACCATGTTTATGTGAGACAAGAGTCATCTACAACACAAATGTTGGAACTAATGCTTTTTTAATCTTATTCTTGTAAAAAAATGTGTTTTATTTGTAATGTGATTGAATTACGTTAGATAAATCAAGAATGGTACTTTGCACTAATTGGTGAAATATCTGCATGAATCTAATGATTAAGCGCTATAAATTGACAAGAAAAATGGTTTTTAAAAAATTTTTTTTTTATTGATTAATAGAGACATCTAAGTTTTACAAACGAACATTGAATACTGATTAAAACTAATTGGATGTTAAGTGTTTTAAGGTTTTATTTAAAAATAACATGAGGAAGCTTACGAACAACTAGGAATTTTTATAGAATTTAAGTGTTATAAATTAGGGTCAAATTGAGGCTAAGCAATTATTTTTTTATTCAATCATATAGTGTCAATGTCAAGCTAGATACAGTAAATATTTATTTTTTACTTTGGGGGCTATTTCTTAAATATGGTATAGGTGTAGCACCTCGTGTTTGCCTTGGCTACATGTGACACTAAATAAAAAAAACTACTATTCTGTTATATTTTACCCAGATTTTAGATTGGCAGTCTTATAATCAAATAGTACTTCAATAAAATGGATACATCAGTAATGAGTAGAGCTGTCACAACTATTTACTTCGTAAACTTATTTTTCGTCATAATAAAATAATTTGTCATATATGATAGTTATGGTGAAAACTTTTTTGAAAGATGTTAATGTAATTTACTCTCGTAATTTTTTTTGCTTGATGCTACCCCATTGAATTTCTTAATATTCTTTCTTTTTCTTTCATCTTCATCGACGGTAGACTGCTGGTTTGTATTTTTGTATACACTGATGTTTGTAGACTTTGGAAACAAATTCGGCTTTGATCAGTATTGCTTTCAATTTATGTACAAGTGAAGATGTTCAGTTATTCGTTGGGTAAAAAAGACTTTTTAATAATTTTGATCCTATCTTCTTTAATTATACAATGGTATAAAATATAGTCACAAAAATCTTCAACTACTAGATCCCTTCGTGTGATACTTATCAAATCATCCGTGATAACATCTTCAATTCTCTGAGAAGTATTAAAGAAAGTTTACCATTTTGTCATCTTTTATTTTACAAACCTTGTTTAGTCCTAATTCTTGAATTTTATGCCACCAGCTATGGAGCACATGAAAATCTACATCCCTAAATGTTTGTGTTAGGCAAAATATTTCGAATAGCAATATCGATAGATAGTTGAAAATCAGCGTAAACTGATTATGGCTTAAACAACAAAAATTATCATAAATCGGATAACCGAGTTTTCGTTACTAAAGGCCGATGTTTAATCCAGTGTACCAGAAAAATATAGTAACAAATTAATACGATTAGTGCGTACGCGTGTACAAATTCACAAATAATACATCCTTAACTCACCACATGTATGCAAAAAGAAGATAATTAGTCAGCCTTTTAATAAGTCGATACACTTTTAATTTAATATTGTCTTTGAAGTGTTATGTTCAAGCAAAAATTAATTTATGAGCTTACATTCATCAAGTACCTTTTGCTTTACTAATGAGGAACAGTAGTGAGCTAATTCCACAAATGAATGTTCAAATAATAATGTTAGAATTACTAAGAACAATTACCTAGAACTAACAAAGCTGTAAAAAAAATAAAATAAAACATTGGAGCGTTTGCATGATACTTATCCTCAAATAAAAAAAAATCTAAAATGACTTACTCGCACGAGGCAATAATAATAACCTTACGTGACTAACAACAGGTCTATAGACCAACTGACAGACGTTACGTTTACAGTTGACAATCTCCAACCAGGGCTATTGATCGCAAAGCCAATATCAGCGGACGTTTCAACATCAAGCCACTTTGGGGCGGATCTCCTTCAACCAGATCACATTGAAACCACTCCGATACAGTCACATCACGAACAAGCTGATTACACTCACACTGACGATCTTGAGCCCCGAAAGCCAGAACACAATGTAAAAAATGTTGTTGGGCACTTAACTGGGACATTGAATATTTATCCTTCCAATAATTTCAAACAACCTGAGACTCAGTCCGTTGAAGAAGTAACGCCAGTACCTGGAAACAATCTTCAATTACAAGAGCACAACCAAGCCAACTACGAGCTGTATCCACCATTGGGAAATTACCCGGTGGATAATCTAAAAACAGTTCAACAGCCTCCAAACTACGAGCAGTTGGTTGCCTTTAAAAACCAAGTAGCCAATTCTCAGAAATACGAATATCCACAGCTCAATTATCAAAGTACTTACGATCAAAATACATACAATGTGCCCACAAAGTATGGGACTCCCAACGTGAATCCTTTCAAATATTTGCCATCGAAAGCTAGTAGCGATAATTATCAGTCACCACCAGATGTCCAAATTGAAATTTCTAACCAAGACATTACTGGATTTGAAACCAAAGGATACTTCCCACGTCATCACCCTCGTCCAGGTCTACATGTCATCGCCATGCAAGGACCATTAAAAATTCCTATTTTAGGACCTAGCACCGCTGGACTGTACAAGAACCCTGCATTTCCACCCACACATAGTAATTCAATTCTAGGTATTGGCAAGTACCCGGGATACGGGCCCAGTTTCGATGTTCAACAATCGATCGAACATGAGCTTCGTAGGAGACGTGATGATCCAAAAAACAAAATTCATAGGACATGAACTAATTTTTCTTCACTTGCAAGACTGAAGATAAATAAATGACATGAGGTAACGCTAACGGTTGAGAGTGCTACTTAACATTATGTTCATAATAAATTTATGCAATTATACTTGTAAATGAGGACAAATAATCCAAGCAGGCATTGTTTGTACGTTGATTACAAAGTGTAAAAGTAATTTTATTTGAAGTAATTTTGTCGGTTATTTAACTGGCGTTCAGATATGGATAAAATTTCATAAACTATTCGATTTTGACATAGAAATAAATTTTTCAAAGTTTTGAGGATCTAAAGGGTAGCAGAGAAAAAAGTTAAAGACACTTTTGTTTTTATAGGTGAAACATAGGTGATTGTGAAAAATTACACATTTTCCTACAGTAAACGCAAATTAAAGTTAAACTACCCTTCAGATCTGCAAAAAATGACAGAAATGTGAAGGTTATTTATATGGAATAAGTACTTGAATGCACTGATTAATAACTTATAACAGAAGAAAAGTAAAACAACAGACTGAAAAATGTGCTACATAATGACCCTTCTCCAATCACTTGAAACGTTTTCTTTTTAATAATAAATATCTATTTCTTAGGCCATAATTTGCACTATGATGGACCACCTCCAAGCCCTGACGCATATCACTCGACATTCACATCTGCTTCTGATAGTAAGTACTTTTAGTCTGGTATAATTGCTTTCCTTCCAGATAACCCTATATAATTCCATTTCACGCAATAAAAGAAGAGAAGTTTTATAAAACCAATCATTTGCGTTATGTACACGCACTAGAATCATTAGTTGAAATTTCTCTTTCTCTTCCTTTCCCCATTCTTATTCCTCGTTTTGCTGAGAGGGCATGACTGCATGATAACAAATAATAATCAAAAGCTGCACGAAATCATAGAAAGATTGCGTAATTAGATGTCTAATTATTATAAGTAGTGAAAATAGTATTGATAAAGGGGATAATGAATAAACCACTAAATGAAGCGAATTCGCAGTGTAAAACGAAGTTTTAATACATTAACCATGTTTATGTGAGACAAGAGTCATCTACAACACAAATGTTGGAACTAATGCTTTTTTAATCTTATTCTTGTAAAAAAATGTGTTTTATTTGTAATGTGATTGAATTACGTTAGATAAATCAAGAATGGTACTTTGCACTAATTGGTGAAATATCTGCATGAATCTAATGATTAAGCGCTATAAATTGACAAGAAAAATGGTTTTTAAAAAATTTTTTTGAAAACATGCTTTTTCTGCAAGTATTATTCTACTGGATATTACTTATTCCCAATATTTTTTTATCTTAAGCGATTATTTTCATCTCTTTTTTCACACAGATTCTCTGTAAGTGATATACCGTTTGTATCCAGTCTTCAGTGACATGAAGCCTTAACATACGCAAGCACTCTTGTAACGTACACACTACTATGCATACGAATGGGGCTGCGCCCCCCTGAACGCTCCATGCGCCATCACACTTAAACATATTCATAAAACGATAATTATTTTTTAAAGCCAAAAATAAGAGATATTTGTAAATAACTATAAAACTAGACACAATAACGTAACTGGTATTGTAAAAAACTATAAAAAATGTTTTTTTAACGTCCACAGAAACTCATCATTCTTGGTACGTTGTTAATGCAGTAAATGTAAAAAATTCAAAACGAGAATAACGAGCTAACACAAATTCATCAAATGCATTTTTGAGCAGCTGTTATAAATTATTAGTGATTTTAATTACGGGACAAAATATATTAAATTAAGCCAAAGGGCTTCAAATTTTTGTGTATTATAGAACTATAATAATGTCAAATGAGCCAATCGCGATTTAAATTAGATTTTTTTCAAGCAATCCCTCATCGTTGAGCCTTTTGCGGTGTTTATGCTGTGAGCCTATGTTAGAGGCCACACTTAAGATTTGATTGCTTAAAAATAGTTGTAAAATATTTTTTCTGACAATTTTCACAATTTTTACCTTTAGACATTGACATAAAAACGTTAAAACACCTCTACAACATTCAAATGCAACTATTTATAAATAATAGAATTAAATCTTATGTACAGCCTCCAATGCAGATTCACCGTGGAAGCACCGCAATCAACGATGAGGGGTTGCTACAAAAAAATCCAGTTAAAGTTATGAACAGCTCATTTCATACTATTATAGTTCTATGTTATGCGAAAACTTAAAATCTTTTTAGATAAAGAAATGTGCAGTAATGACTGTGAAAATGTTTTAAAAAAACCCTTTTTTTTTTGAATTTTTTCAATTTTTCACTACAAAATTAATGGCTTAATAAAAAATNAGAAACTTATGCTTGGTGCAACATATAATTTTTAATTTATTAGTAGGAATATTTGATTATTATTATACTTTAATTTAAAGTACTGTTAAATTTTTCCTCGCCATTATTCTGTGAAATACAATACGTTAATCTTATACTGTGTCAACGTTTGCTTATTACCTCTAATTTATATTGTTGTAAAATAATTGTGATAAGCTATTTTGTACATAACTATTTTAAAAACTACGATTATAAACTATTATAATTGCCCCAACTGCAATTTTTCAGGTATGATGGATTTAAAACTTTTTATCTGATTTTTTATATCTGAAAAATAATTATTGTCACCTTCATTCATATACTTATTTGTAAAATCCAACTTAGTGTAAAACATCCACAAAATATACATACGTGAATTGTAATAAGTATATAGTGTCAATAACAACAGAACGTCATTATTTTTTAAACATCAGGTATTGTATATTTATTTGATTTGAAAATATAAAAAATTTTTAGTAAAATTTCAAATGACTTTACTCTTTGCTATTATTTTTATCGTACTCCTTTTGAATTAAGTTTAGAGCTTCGCAGGCGAAGAATTACCTTAAATTAGCAACGAAAGTAAAAAAAAAACTATTAGGCAAACTTTAATAATGTAGAGACATTCTATTGCTTCTTTTTCGCGTCCTCATAGAAGGAGCATTGTTTAAGTCGAAGTAGTAATTTTCGTACCGTCGATATAGTTGGTGTATGTTTACGCTTGAGTTACGAAAGACGTTTTTTTTAGCAAGGTCACAAACTACTTTACTGCTTTACTACTTTGGGTCCCGAGGTAAAAAAATGGTTGTTTTCGTCGGATAAGTGCCATCGTCCCGAGGGACGTTATGTAGCCACGAATCGATGGCGCTTATGTGGCGAATTCCAATTTTCCTACCGAGAGCACAGTAGCCTCTTAAAAACGCCCAAAGTAGAAAATGGTAGTTTTCGTACTTGGTGGTGCATGCTTCCTTGGGCTTGCCCTGGTTGGATGCGCACCAGGTCGAACTCTCTTTTTCCTATTGAGGGCGCACTAAACGTCCAAATGTTAAAAAAAACGTTTATAGAAAAAAAAGTAGTTTTCGTCAAAAAAGTGCCATTGCTATCGGTGTAGGACAGCTGCGGTTACATAGCATTTTTGTGTCAAACATTATTTTTCCTACCGAGGATTTAGTAAGTGTCCAAATGTCACGAAAAACGCCCCGAGAAAAGAAAATCACTTTTTTTAATTTCGAGCTTTATTTGTTTTAACTTTGGACGTTTACTGCACTGTTAATGAAAAAAAAGAGTTTTTAACAGTGGCCTTATTCAAGTAAATGATTCGTTACAAAAAAAGTTATCTCGTTAAACAAACTTTGATCATCTGTTGTCACTGCACATGCGCGTATAGAGATCATTAAAATAACATATTGGGAATGCTGGTTTGGTGTCTCCAGTAATAGACCAGTTACTTGGTGATCACATGATTTTGCTGAAAACTTCAGATGTTTGCCATCTGAAAAATATTCCAGTACACTGGTCACGTGATCTCTGGCTAACCGGGCAGAGTTACTGATGGAGGCACCAAACGAACATACTTATAGTTAAGGAGGTTTGGGAATAAAATGCAGTGATCGCAATAATATTGAGTTTTCAAGGTTGTCTAGAATACGAAGAACTTTTACTAATTTTTTTTAAATATTCGTTATAAGTTATTTTTAAAGGAATTATACAAATGAAAATCAGGGGCGAGAATCGACGTCTTTATGGGACACGGCTTGACGATGGTCACAGTTGTGTTTGCACATACAAACAATAAACATCGGTTGTTTTTCTTTCTTATTCGATTTAATTAATAATATATGGCTGTGTTGCACGTATCGGTGTTATTTTTTAATTTCATGATGGTTTCGTCGATGACGACAGTTTGTTCTATTGCACGATTTTTATTTTTCATGCTATCAAGTCGTTTCTTGGAATGTCTTTTCGAAATTAAAAACTGAAAAACAATTAAATCAAAATTAAGTCAACGATAACATAAAACTATTAATCGCACGTCTACGTTCAGGTTTGCCCGTCAAGCTGTATGCTAATAATGATAAGTGGAAAAATGTAATTGCCTTGATTGTTAGTTGCTAAGTGATGTATAGCTTATTGGTAGATATAATAAATTCTTAAGGTCGTAGGGGACAAAGATTTTTTGTTTTCTCATTGCCTTAACATGGCATAACTATATTTCTATCTGAAATACAGAATAACAGTATAACAGAATTTTCCGTTATTCTGCAAAATAGTGAGTATGGTTTCATTTTCGGAAAATTCCTCATGATCTTAATAAAAGCTTAAATGCTCTATTTTTTTTTTAAATTACAAATTTAAAGTTATTTTCTAGCCTTTAAATTGCAAATTCGATAAAAGTGAAGTTCTTAAAAATTCAAGCATAAAACATTCAAAAGTACCTACACCTATTAAAAAAATAATAATAAAGAAGAAATATTGTTAAAACTTTTTATTACTGTTAGAAAAATTTGTAAATACGTATTTAATTTCCTCCATAAACTGTACTGTACGTCTTATACCACCCCTCATCGACACAACTACAATACAATGTATGCAATAAAAAAGAGAAATTTTCACAATACATTCTGTAAAACGTCCACTTTAACACACTCGGAGTTACAATGTACGGCGAAATCATTTAGGGACTGGAGAAATTTGCATAAAATAAATCCATCGTCATGCAAGTAGTAGCTTTTTGGAGATGAGTGAAAATGTTTCTCTTGTCTCGTTTCAGCTCTTCGTCAAAACGTATGGAATGGGTCCCCAGTACCGGATAAATCGAGCAGTTCAAAAGGAAACGCTGCTCCTAGAGCGGACGGTTAATATTTACACTAGCAAAACTAAAGTCTCATGTATCATTCAAGTATGTACAGGCGGTATATCAATAAAAATGTTGAAACGTAAAAAAAACGAGCCAAGTTGGTGTACACAAATAATTAAAATTAAACCGACTCTTGCAGTAGTTCTCGTAGTAGGTACCTACAAGGCTTGCCCTTTTTCATGACAGGCTGCTCGGCATGAAAGGTAAGTCAAGGGTTTTTCGTGTAGGGTCCAGTGGATAAGGTGGAACAGGTGACAATTATACGACTGACCGATGGGTGGGCCACGATAGAGGAACGACCAGCAGAGGAACTCACGCTTGTTTCATCTTGAGAGTACCTGTCGGTCCAGTGAGGCAAGTATCAGCGGAAAATCATAAAAAACATGCGCTTGGTACTTTGGGAAGACGTACTTACCTGTAAATACAGAAATCAAAAAAGATCACGACCAAACCAAAGCAGCGTCATTAAGTATGTCAGCTGTCACGTAGGCTAGCTGAAGCTTTGACGCACTAGCTTTTAGATATCATGTAAATTATCGTATTATATTCTTGAGTGGTTTTAAGGAAGTTTATAAAAAAGAAAAAAGAAATAAATAGATGAATAAGAAATTTAGAAAAACGATGGAGAAAAAGCTGGTAGTATTCATTTTTTCAGAAGAGGCATGAAAAATTGCCGAAGCACAAAATACAGCCGTGATAAAGCTGCGTGCTCACATTTCTTTTTGTTATCGCACTCCCCCGCCGCAGTGATAATAGGCCGAGGTAGATTAGGAGACAAAGAAAGGGGCTTCTTCAAATTTTTTAATTTCAAGAAACTTATGCTTGGTGCAACTATCTAGTCAGTTAGTTGTCAGATGTACAGCTCGATAGAAGTTCAAGAAAGTGAGTCGTTTTCAGCCGTCTGATCTACAGTCCATAAAATATTCGATAAGGTGAGTCATTATCGTATACAGTAGAATTTTTTTTTGTTAAATTACAACATTTGTTATTAGAAATACATGCGACCCATATTAAATGTAGTTGATTTAGAAAAATAATTATATATATTATAATATGCTTTGTTAATTTAGTACCCGATTTGTAATACCAAAGAAAAAGTGTTCAAATGTTATTTCTACAAATAGAATTGTAACCCTATAATATAACTTGTCAATTTACGAGGTGCATTGTAATTTTACGTACTAAGCAATTTAGCGTTAGGTACTGTATTTATAAAACATCAGTAGTGAAAGTAAGATGCAGATAGTAAGATTAAAAATTTTAGAGGATACATTTAACAAGCACCGTAGTAGCTGTTTTAACTTATTTCTGTATTTATACAGTAATACATTTCGATTGATATTCTTTGCACTAGGTTGTACCTAATTTTGTAAGCGATATTTACGTTCTCACTTTTTATTATTACAAAAAAGATATTTTTAACGATACCACTATATTATTAAGTCATTAAATGAACAGTTAGCAATAGTATATAAATTGGTTGAATCTACATCTGTTATTTCATCCCCAAGAATTAAGTTACACAAGAAAATATACATATATATACATTGAAAATTTTTTTTATTGATATTTTTGCCTTAGTTAATTCTAATCGTAGTTGATTTTTTATAGTATAACAGTTTTAAAAAATACACAAAAATGTGAAAACAATCTAGAACTAAAACAAATGCGTTTTGTCAATAAATACGATTTGTACTCTGCCTTGCATTTCTATTTTTAGATGAACTTTTGTCTTGCTTTTTACGTCGCCAGTTTAAGTCTCTAAAAATATGAAGAATGACATCGACTCTAGTATGAGGTTATTTGTTTTTTCCTTGTAAGCATTTTCTGGAACAGTCCTTAAATACCTAAACTGTAAAAACAGTAAAAAGTATGCTGTTGTGTCTGAAAGGATGCAATTAAACACAAAATAAGCAGCAAGAAGTAATCCTTAAATATCAATTATATTGATTTATTTACTATTTAGTATATGCTTACCCACAACCAGTAAAACTCTGTAGATTTTGAGATTTTTAGGCATGTTCAGAAATCCACTTTTTCAAAACTATCGACTAAAATAAAACAGTAAAATTATTGGTGTTTATATAACACATCTAATGATGATGTACCTTTGATCGATTTAAATATTTTTTTTTTTAAATTATCTGTGATAGCTAAGTGTAGGTAGTTATGTTCAATTATAATGTTTTGTGGATCAGTTTCTTCCAATAAATAAAATATCGCTGTATATTTTAAATACTTACAATTGATTGAAATTAATAAGGTATTTATGACAAAAAAGAAGTATTTGAATTTGATACTCATGCAATAGTTTAAAAAGTTGAAGTATCAAGTAAATTTGGATAGCTTTTGTGGTACAAATAACAGAGTTTTAATTTTTAAAATGTTTTTGAATTTTAATCAACCACATTATGATTTTGATACGTACATAAAAGACAGCTCTTAAGCAAATTTAATTTTTCCTCTTCCGTTAAAGAATCTATGTTTTTTTCAAAAAGAATTAGCTCAATTGATTTAAATATATCTGTTGGATTTTCTTTGGAATGAATTATTATTCCATAGTTGCGTCAACGGGTATGAATTGTTTTTTTCCTCCATGTTATAGTAGTTCTAGATATTTTTCTAGTAATCTTGTTTAAAAGTCCAGGATTGATTTTCCAGTTAACATTTAAAAGTGGGTGTATATGAAGTACTTATGTAACAGGCATGGCCACGTCGACACAAATTCATCCACGAGATAGGTTTTACTAATATTACTAAAGAATCATTGAAGTGGATAAGATTTGGTAAAGGCTGATAAATATTAATTCAAAGCAGCCGTATCTGTATAGTCTAAATGAAGTATTAATCTTAAGTGGTTTTAGACGATGTTCTTTAGCTATTGTTTGCTCTTCGCTGTAAGAATATCAGGTCAGCTGAAATTTTGGACAACTGCCTTTTAAAGAATTCAGCTTCTTTTGATTGCAAACATGGAATGTACTTGGTGTTAACACGTTTATCAAAGCATTTTGTTGGTGCGGTTTATACATACTTTTATTTTGTTCTTTCCATTTCTGTAGCATGACTTCGATTCCGTTGCTAATTCCTTCCACGTTTTTCTAACGATTCTCGAATACATGAGGATACAAATTTCAAAGTTGAACGGCAATATTTCTGAAATCACTCTCTTTGGCGTATTTATTGATCAATCTTATTTCTACGGCTGTTGTATTTACAACTTCCTTACACGATTTTTTTCTTAAATGGACATTTTGCAAATTCTTTTTTTTGTATAGAATATTCAGCGGAGTGGGTTCAAGTAAATGCCACGGGACACGGGAATTTTCAATAGAAGACGCTGTAATCAAAACTAGTGTTTGGAATAGGGTTCGCTGTGTTTCATTATTGTGATTAGAAACAGAAGACTCTGCGGTGATGATTAGTTAATTCTCTGATAGTAAAAATACTGTTGTGCATTTCTTGTTATCTTTTGAAAATAATAATGCCTCCTTTTTTAACTTAACCAATTTTGAAGTTATAAACCGGCGTTCCATCGCTTTCCAAAATAATAGTTGTTTAATTGATTTTTCATTTAATATTTGCTTCTGTGATCAGACAATGCAGAGGATCATGTTGATCAACTATTTTCACAAGAAATTGATTATTTTAACAATCCAACATCACTTCCAATATCATCTGGAAAAATAATTAATAGTAGATTAAACTAGAGGAAACATATCGACGTCCCGGGCGAAGACTATGCTCTTTTTTCTAGTCTGGACGAAGACTATGCCCTTCTTTCTAGTCCGGACGAAAACTATGCCATTTTTTTTGAGTCTGGGCTAAAAATATGTCTTTTTCTCGCGTCCAGACAAAAACTCAATTAAAAAACACCCTGATATTATTTACTTACTCACCCCTCTATTAGCTTCTAGTACGCTGGAAGAAGCTTATGAATACGAAGCGTCTGAAAACCATTTAACATTCTCAGATTTCTCGATTCTTGTGTGTATATATTTATATCGATATAAGTTTTATCTTTACATCGAGATTTACATGTACGTGAATCTACCGACGCCTTTGTAAAAAAAAAAACACGTAATCATTATTCTTAGCAGGTCTAACGGCTTAAGTATTTGGAGTTTTGTTAAGTGTTAAAACAGGAATTTCTGAGCTTTTTTTTGAAAAATTCCGTAAATTGTATATAACAATAACTGTAATTAATTTAAACTTGCTAAATCATTTATGTGTCAAAAAAT
>NW_019379514.1:304603-382397 GCF_000648655.2 Copidosoma floridanum | reverse complement strand
ATCATATAATAATTTTTTTTCGACCCTCAGGCAAAGTGCTTTGTGCTCTAGGGCATATTTTGTAATTATGGGCGGTAAGAAACATTTTGGCCGGTCAGGCACAAAATTTTATCTCACCCTAGGGCACAAAATAGTTTTTCACGTGAAACATCACTTTGCACCTTTAAAAGAACGAACATAAATCTCAACTCAAATATAAAAATCAGACAATCCCACTTTTCTGTCCATCAAGCAGTACTTTCAACCCTAAGGCTAAAATATCACTTTCTCTCCTCACTTTTCCTTAGGTGGACTTCGGCACCTTTAGATAATGACCGCGATCTCTGTAGAAAAAGCATGATTTACTTCACAGGCGCTATCCAACTAGGGCTACCCTACGGTCCTTTGGGTCGATAAATAGCTTCAGTAGCGATGTCACTCTTGTTACCAAAATAATTATTTAACGTTATCGTTATTTAACAAGCGCTTGTGTAGCCTACACTTCTTGTTACGATACAGAATATCGTAACGATCACCAAGGTGCAAATATATGACTAGTAAAATCATCACGTTACTTAAGAATAAATACTTACGAGTCTTATATGTCGATATCCACCGGTTCATAGTGCATAGAAATATTTGATTCGAGCAAATGAGTCATTGTATAGTTGGCTCTGCAGAAGTTAATGTGGAGTAGGAAAATAGGCCGTAACGTTTAACTGTAGTATTGCAACCAGGGTAATTTAACATCTCGTAAATTTCTTATTTCGTGATGAAAATTATTTCATGAGTATTGTTTATAAAATAAACATAAAGCTTGCTGCTACATGAATATGTGTTCTATTCCACATACGATATTATTTCCAAATTTACTTTTTCCAACTGTGATTAAAGACCCTGTAGTATAACGTACATCACGACAAACAGCATCACTTATATACTTAATATCTAATGTTAAATGAAAGCTCATACTTTTCAGCTCTATCATATTATTTAGAATAAAAGCTCTCGAGATTTTACGAATAAATATGTTTATATTGAATCTTATTTGCGTAAGACCCGTCGATACTACTCTGCAATAATGCGAGTTTTTAGGCCACTGCTAAAGTATTGTGCTTCAAGTTTTTTAAATGTCGAGTTACATATTTAAAAAATGTGCTTTTTATTTCGCAGCTTAATCTTTACGTATCTCTTGGTGGTTCAAATATTAGTGTGAACTAAGCGTAATGTAGAAAAATCCGTCCTTAGATCTCAGTACAGTTTCCGAAAAACAATTGTTTCTCAAATTAATGCACCTATGTATTGTATCTTTTAACACTGCTATTTAATTTTCTGATAAAGTTGGTGAGCAAAGTAAATTGCATAATCTTTTTTAGTTCAAAACCGTCTGCCACACTCTGTCAAAAAAATCTTTTACCAAATTGGTGATAGCTGCCAAAGAAATTGTTAGTAATTTTTTTCATATAATAGGCACAACTAGTTTAGATTTTATTTCTGTTCATTTTTACTTTCGTCACATACAAATTATTTTTTGTCACGTAATTTACATTATTTAGTCTATAATAAAGCAAATCAATATCAGAACATTAATTTTTTTATGAAATAGCTGATGGAGAGATACGATTCGAACTGCATAATTTTTTAAAATATGTCATGAGCTAAGCAAGGAAGATTTAATCTAAGATAAAAATGTGAAAGTAATTTTAACCTTTACTGGCTATGCTTCTTTTAGTTTTTTCTGGTACCCTTAGCCTTAATGACTTTCTCGTTGCAATCTTCAATTGAATGAAGACTTTTACAGCACAAAGAATCATTTCGAAAATATCCATCAGTAATACCGCATTTGAAGGTTGTAATAATCAGATTATTCTCTCTATTTATTCTCTTTCTTTCGAGGCATTTCAAGTCTGATACAATTTGACCCAAAAATTAATTCGACCCAAATACACACACATTTTTTCCTTAGCAAAGTGCAACTAATTTAATTCATGTTGTTTTAGGACTTGAGAGTGGGGGGATGTTAATATGGCATTAAATATATAGCGACAATTTTTATTTTACCACATGAGGAGCCCAGAGGGTTTTACACATCGAAGGTGTCGACGTATAACTTCATTTTCAATGTGTTTTGTTTTAAAAAAAAAATTTGCTGCCTTTAACGATAGTTCCGTCTGACATATAAATTCTTATTTTCATTACTCGATGGATTACAAGACGCATAGACAAATTTTTCTCATCTCATAACGGTACATCTAAAGTATGTAGTATGAAAATATATGCGTAGTCTCAGAAACTATCTTTACTATTAGCGTTCGTTAACTTTATCATAACGGGTGAGAGATAGCTACAAATTGGTTTAAAAAACTTATTTCTTGATAAGTATTTCTTAAAATACCACTTTTGGAATTTAACAAATAATTAAATGGTTGAACGTTACTTTAAAATATAAATGACACTAATATCAGAAATCGTAAGCGAGTTGAAACAATTGTTCGACAAGTTGTTTATTGCTTCGTACAAGTTTGTCGTTACAAAAAGTACAAGTTTTCTGTTGTAAAGTATTTGCTAGATAATAATGACGTTAAGTTAGCGATCGATTTGTGGATGTCTTCGAAAGGCAGATATCGACCACCAATCTTATTGACTAGTCTTACATGTAAGTTATTTTGTGCAGCATTTTTATTAGAAATAAGCATATCAATAAGGTTTTCATCGGATTGTTAGCCTATCAATGGATCGAGCAACGAATCATTATCTGTCTATCAATACTTGTTGCACAAACTTATAGAAACCCTTTATGCGTTTTGGGAAATAAAATTTTTTTTTGTTCGACACAAGTGGCAACTCAACTTTTTCTGGTTCTTGTTACATTCAGGCTTATGTCCCAATGATATCTTGATAATTTCGCATGAAAAACGACAATTTTTGTTTTGACAGCATTAATAAAGTATGACAGAATCTTCATAAAATCGCTGTAAAAGCTGTTTGATACTCGAGTGATTTTTTCATTTTACTGTACAGTTTGTGTGTCGATGCATTTTATTTGTATACGCCTATCGTTACCGCGATTTTGTTTGTTTGTTGTAATCGAGAATACTGATGAATTCTAATAAACAATTCTTACATTAAACATCATTTCAGTTATTTAGGATTATATGTACAGAATAAAAAATGTTTTTAATAAAGTCCGGCATCTTATCTAAAATCAGTATTTATAATAGACATTAGTCGCAGTGTAACCTCCAATATGTTATTTTAGTTACACAAATTAAAAAAATTAACAAATAGTTATGAGCGGTTGCTATTTACAACAAATAATCAACAAATTAATAAGTTACTATGGTAGAAATAAGTATAAATAATATAAGTGTACGAAAATACTAACATGATTTAGCCATTGTTTAGTGCTCGTCAAATAAAGTCACCTACACTCATAATATTAACGAAATACAAAAATCAAAGTACCCGGATACCGATTCTAAAATATTGTACTAAGTACATTATAAGTAATAATAGTGATATAGAATTTTTTTTCTTTTATATTAAAGTGTATTTCACCAATTATATTACCAATTATTATATTAAAGTGTATTTCACCTCGTGTGAGGTACTGCCATTATTGTCTTTCATATAAATACAGTTATAATATGATATGAAAATGGAGCGCTTATTTGATTTAGTATTGGAATGGAGCTTACATGGCTTATTTTACAGCAGTTTCATAATATTAAAAGCAAATAGTATATTGAGCGCTTGACAGTTTTTTGTGTGATTCTAAATAAGAGTACGTGATATTTGATTCCGATTGAGTTGATACAGAGGGGTGTTCTTTTTAAAAGTATTTTGTCTTAAGAGTAGTATATCGCTTACAAAAAAAAATAAACTTATAAGAAGTGTTTCATACTAGTATATCACAGTTCGCAAAATATTTACAGATAATAATATACGTAATAATGTTAGGTTTCGCAATTAAACTCTCAACGTTGAGTGAAGGCACCAGATCAATATTACACAAATCAGTAAACACGGACGCTTTTTGATTGTCGAAAAGGGGACAATTCCAAACTACGTGATTTAGATTTTGCTCTTAATAGCCGCATTACATTTAGGATCGTCGATAATGTTTTTTCGGAATAGAGATTCTGCAAGGCTATGATGATTCGAGCGCATTCTATTGACAGTTACAATAATCGATCTATTAAGGTGTTTACCGAAAAACCAGGGTTTCATTTGAGGTGAATACATTATGTTGAAATAGAATTTGCCTTTAACTAGGCCTTCAAGAATATTTGTTGTTTCTGAGGCACGGTAAGAATCTGAGTAGAACCCTTGCCGAAAGTCTGTGAAAGTAACCATAGTAGATGAGGGAAAATAGGCGGTTGAGGCTGCCTTAGCGAGATGGTCAACTGTGTCGTTATCTTTTATGCTACTGTGGGATGGCATCCATATAAGTTTGATTGAGTTGGTAGGATTTTTTGAAATGTAGTCAGAATATTTATTTTTAATTTCGAGAATTATGTGGTTTGTTTTAACATTGATTTTGGAAGAGCTCAAGCGTATCAGGACGCTTACAGAGTCACTCAAAATTATGAAGTTAAAATTGTTATAAGCCAGTATAAAATTTAAGGCTTTACTGATGACATGGCATTTAGCTGAAAAAATTGAAGAGTAGGGGCTGAGGCTCATAGAGCTTTGATGGTTAGTTGAGGAGCAGTAAAAAGCTGAACCAGTGAATGAAGAATTTTTTTTTATTTCCATCTGTAAATGTAACAATGGCGTTTCGAGATAGAATATATTTAGTTAAGATTTGATTGAGAGTGAGAGAGTTTTTGAGGGTTTGGCCCAGAAAGAGCTCTGTTAGAATGAAAAAAATGAAAGGTAAGTAGCTGCATTGAAATTTAATAAAGTGGTCATGGGAGTAAATAGGTAGATTTGTGTTAGTGAATTCTATTAAGTTGATTGCAAATAGTCTACAAACTGGTTTATCATAAAGGAAGTTGTAAAAATTGGTCATAACAGAGTAAGGTTCGATTAAATTGTTGCGAAAAAATTTGGATAGGTAGCAATTGTATGAAAATATTGTTCGTTTTTTAATAAACATTAGTTATAATTCTGCTAAAAGAACATTAGTTGGGGTACTGGTGCGGTAGCCTAGTGCCAGTCTGATCGCTGCCTATTGGATTTTTTCAAGTTTATTTGCCGTTGTTAAGGTAGTAATTAAAACTGCTATAGTCTATGAAAGAGCGTAAATAACTTCTGTAAATAATTAGAAGTCTTTCAGACGGCGTCAGTATATAAGTTGGTCTGCATATATGACTTACAAAAAATATTAAGTAAAATATTCCAACGAAAATCCAAGTTTGGGATTTTCTCATTGCCCAAGCTTGGCCGAAGTTTAGCCAAACGTTGACTGCATGAACTTTGGCGAAAGTTTGGTCAAACGTAAAAATTTTTACGCGGGATACTCCAAGAAATTAGACGCTTTTTTTCGATTTGAGGTAAGAGTTTTGGATTTTGATCTGAAAACTTTCTGGTTTTATTTTATTGTCTTTATGAAAGTGCATAAAGCGAGATTCTAAAAGGAGGATGCTTAAGCCAATGTTAGAAATATTATGGTCAATGGTTTCTATGGCGTTTTATAGAATGGTGAGGCGATTTTCGACTCGGTCAAATTTTACGTAAAGTGCTTTACCTGTATCATCTGCGAAACAAGAGATGTAGGCACTTTCTAGAAAATTTTGTATTATAGAGGCTGCATACATGGCGTAGAGAATGGGTCTGAGCACTGCTCCGTGCAGTACGCCTTTATATGCAATACAGTAGGAAACATTTTTGTGAGAAGTGTAAAAATGCCGTTCTGAAAAATGAATTTGACAAAATTAACTACAGGAAGTGAGGCACCGAGGTTGGCTAGTTTCTCAAGCAGAATATCGATGTTTGTATTGTCAAAAGCTCCTTTTACATCGAAAAAAGCAGCATATACTTCATGGTTGGTTTTTAGCGCTCCTTTAACTGTTAAAAATAAGCTGAATAAGTTGTCAACGCAGGAGTTTCTCTTACGAAAGCCGTGCTGGCAGCCCGGTAGCTAAATATTTGTTTCAGAAAAACCACTCTAATCGGTTTTTGATTATAGTTTCGAGAAGCTTGGAGGTACAGAAGTTGAGAGAAACAGGTCGAAGTCTAATGCCATCGCTTTTTTTAATAAGGTGCACAAAGACATTTTTCCAAGAGGATGGAAAGATGCCTTGACAAAATATTGGATTGAACAAATCAAGTAATAGGAGTTTGTACTTTATCGGAAGTTATTTTAATACATCGAATCCAATCCCATGCATTCCTGGAGAAGATGTGCTTTTCTTGTTTTCAAGAGCGACATTAAATTCCAATAATGTAAACTGTGAGTCTAGAAAATTGTTGGAGACGCAGTTTGGTATTAAATCGGGATTTGTAGGTACCCAGGGGGGACATATTTTGGCTTTAATTTTGTCAGCATTCGAATTTGGTTGGAGGTTTGCGGATACGTGGGGTAGTTTGATATTGATAAAACTGTTTTTTTTTAATTTTACATGTGTTTCAAACAAAAGTTGGGTTAACACGGCAGTTAAGAATTTCAGCAAAGGATCTAAAGCAGTGTTTTTTTTTTTTTATTCACTTCGGAACATCTTTTTCGCTTCTGGACATCTTTTTTTGTATATGATTAAGTTGTCTTATTCAAGCGAAAACTGATATTTTTTGAAGGCTGCCTTTCTCAGCCTTTTGGCACGATCGCATTCGATGTCCCACCAGGGAACGGGATCATTAAATTTGCGATCAGAAATCAGTTTTTTTGAAGGAGTACAAGAAGTTATAGAATCGGATATAATATTAGTAAATTTTTGAAATTATAATATTTAAAATTTTTCTAGAACGTCAAGATTTTCATAATTAGGAGTTAAAAAGTAAGAATATTTATCGTTAAGCATATCATTAATCTTGTACCAGTTTGTTCGGACCGAATTTAATTTCAATAATTTTTTTGGTAAGTCGATTTTTCAATAGAAACGTTTATGAATATCGGTAAGTGGCCGGAATTCCAGGTCTTGTCAGAGATAGAGGTGCTAATAATATTTTTTATTCCTTGACTGGAAAGAACTAAGTCCAAATTGAATTGATAGTTTTTTTGCGAATTTATATAAGTCTTAGTGTCAAAACTATGCAGGTAAATATTGTGATGCACAAATGAATTTCAAGAATAATAGCCATTGCTGTCGGTAATGTTACAATTCCTTAAATCATTGTGCGAATTAAACTAGCCCATTAAAATTGTATTTTTATTATCATAAATGCTTAATTTTTACCCATAGATATTAAAGTAGTGTTAGACTCGGCCTTTTGTAGCAAAAAATCAAGTCCAGTTGGAGATAAGTATTGTTGAGACGAACTCCAACTAGTTCGACAATATAATGAGTTAATTTGAATTTCTGTAAACGCCATGTTTTTTCTGATAAATGTTATGATGCCTCTACCGTCTGCATGAGTACGGTCTAATCAAAGAGTGACGAATCCTGAGAGACCGATTGTTTGGTCAGAGGACAGCCAGGACTCGACACAAGCAATAACGTCATAGCACGGCGAAATTTTTTTGATATCGAGAAATTTTGGTAGTATGCTTCTTGAGTTCCAAAAGAGAATTTTGAGATCCGATTCTATTATATTAGTTTTGTTTGTGCTTGTAGACGCGGCCATTTTAAGTTTAAATAAGTGTTTGAATTTAAATTTAACTTAATCTATAAGAAAGGAAGATAAGAATATAGATAAATTAAGAAGAGCTAGAAGGCTAAAAAAATAAAGAGAAAAGAGAAGAGCTTTTAAGTTACTAAAGATTATAATCTAAGATAGAGCTTCCGGTTCACTATATATCAATAAGTTCGTAATTGATTCTGATATGGTTTGATTTAATAGTCTATGAATAAATCCTTTGACACAATTTTGAAACTTACGAATTTTTATCAACTCGTAGATTGTGCAGTTTGTTCCAGATGCGACTTTTGTTAAATCACTCTTACCATACGCTTCGTGGATGAAATCGCCAACTTTTTAAAAGTCCGTTATCTTTTTGNCAATCCTTTGACACAATTTTGAAACTTACGAATTTTTGTCAAGTCGTAGATTGTGCAGTTTGTTTCAGATGCGACTTTTGTTAAATCACTCTTACCATACGCTTCGTGGATGAAATCGCCAACTTTTTAAAAGTCCGTTATCTTTTTGGAATCGTCTTGGATTTTGTCTGCAACAGCTGTGAGAAATTTTTTCACGTCTTGTTTGGAGTTCTGATTGAGGGCTGCATTGGATGGCTTTTTTTTTCTTTCTTGAAGGTTTCCTTTCTTTTGATGAGATTTCAGACTTATCTTGGTAGGACACTTTAGACTGTGAAGCAGAGGAAACTTTTGGTCTTTTAAATAGACCAGTGTTATTTTGACAGTCCATGTCAGAAGTATCTTCTGCTTTATTGTTATCAATAGACAGTGAGGGGAGGATTGGTGTTTTCCTGTTTGTTAGAAGTATTGTATTCAGAGTTGTCAACTTGGGGACAGTTTTTGGCGAGGTGCCTCTCCTCTTGACATAGAAAACATGCCAGTTTTTTAGCAGAGAAATACAAGTGAAACATGGTGTCATCTACAATGACCTTGATTTATTTCAGAATTTTTGACACTCTTTCCGCTTTAACATACATCTGTTGACGAAAGCTTTGAATATGAAAAAATTGAGGACCCGGGACGCGCACTTTTATGCTGTTTAGTTTTGACACTGGCATAACCCCTCTTTTGTTCAGCTCTTTTACTATGAGAAAGTCTGGAACTGAGAGGTTTACATTTGAGATAATGATTTGCTTGGCTCTTGAGATCAAGGGGCGAATGTTCAGCTCGGTGTTTTTCAACGTGATTGTTTTAATTTTGTTACACAGTTTGCTAACAATATTGACGCTCTTCAAATATACGCAAATCCTAGCTTGAGAGATTCTAGAGATATGCGTGATTTCCTTGGGGAAAATTTTCTGGGCAAGGGTATAAACGTACTGAGAAATAGGTATGTTTTCTATGGCATCTAGAACAATAGCTTGCTTCTGAGTTCTCCGTCTTTGCAACTCTGAAGCCATTTGGGAGTACGTTGCAGTGCTTTGCCAAGTAATAAGTTCAGTATTTTTTTGGTGGGTAGCAGCTGATAGGGTAGTTGTTTTATTTGCTGAGAAGTTTGGCCTGTTTTTATTAATTAAAGCAGCTTTGAAGTAAGATGCGTTGTGATTATATGGCGCCATGGCCTTGTTAAGGTTAGGAAGGTAGTCCCGCAAAAGCAGGGTCAAGCTTCCGAGCACAAAGGCCCAGTCATTTTTATCCGTCGTTTACTCGAATGCACACAAGATAGCTCATGAGGTGAAAGTCCCAATGCTGGAACACACTTTTTAATTCTGTCCCAACGGTGGAACAGTTAATAACTAATAAACGTTTGAAAACTTTATCTTAAAAAAATTCATTACATCTTTGAAGTGGTGTCTTATCACATCCACAAAACTTATCACAAAAAGTTTATTAAAATGACTGTTTCATTATACGTACAATTTAAAAAATAACCTCAAATTTCGGGTGTCCCGTTGGTGAAACACATAGATTCTATTGAAATAACATGTACGTTTCACCATTGGGACATCACGTACCACTATTGGGACATGCATTCTCAATGGTGTTTCACTTTAGGTACAACATGACATAGTAAGTTTTTAATAAATTAAAATTATTTCTTGTTAACATAAGATTTATTAAAAAATGTATTTAATAAGTAGGGAGCAAAATAAATCAACAAGAGTTTAAATGCTCATGTTATTTTCTACATGTAATTTTGTATGAATTTTAATACAAAATCTCACCTAAACATCGATCCAGCATTGGTACTTTTACCTTATCCAACACTTGGTCAGCTTTAGATCGCAGTGACCATCGGCCAGCTGCGGGAGACAATTATTGTCCACTATAGTTCACTCGTATCGGCTTCACAAAGGCGGAACAAAAATCAAACGAACTCACTCGGTAGAAGCCATCAGGCAACTCCCTAGTGATATAGATATATTCTCAAAAATAAAAATAAAAAATAAGAATTATAAATATAAAAAAATGATAAAACAACACCAGATAGATAGATTTACATGAACTTGTAGATATAAGAAAGCCTATTATTAAATATTTAGTTTTCTCTCCACTTTGGTAACATAAGATAGAAATTTTGTAACACGGTTCGGTTAGTCAAAAAAATATAAATAGTTATGCAGAATTTAGAAACAATCGAAATTTCTGAAATATAACAATAGTTTGATTTAATTTTTTTTAGGTCAAAAGGAGCATATTCAGAAAACTAAATTTTGGCTTACAAAAGCTTACAAAGCTAAAATAACATACGCGACATAGGGCAAACACATTCAGAATTTATGTACATGTATTTTATTATAAAAATTCATTTACCTTTGTAGTCAATTTAAATAAAAATAAATTATTACTTTTGCTAATGCTTGGAATTTAAGAATAAGCTAGAACATATCTACAATTTTTCATTAGTTTTTTAAAGTTTCAACTAGCTTTTGCAAAATTTTTGTTAGTTTTTCAGAAGGCATCTTTCTTTTCCCTTTTATTTTAAACTTGCTTAGTACATGGTATAATGAATAAATAATTGTTTCAAATATTCGATTGAACTAATAATTGAGATATTTTTCAAAAATAAAAATCGATTTACACATAATTTCAAAATAAAATTACAGACTGATAGGTTTATTCTAAACAAGAGATCGTAGCATCCCAAAGCGCCAAGATACTGCTATTATAACTGATACTGATACAAAAAAAATATCAGATTAGACCCAGAAGAATTTCTTTACAGATTATTCATTTCATCATAAACAATAGGAAGAGACACATTAGCCTTCCTCTCATTTTCTGCCTGCGGGTATCATAACGACTGGGATGAGATAAAATTTAAAAAAAATATTTCGTACATAAATATAATATTTCGGTTGTGCGCAACCAAACGACAGAAAATAAAATAAAAATGATTTACATTCGATTAACAATGTAGTCGATAATAACAAAAAAAAATTAAGTCATTCTTAATAGCAGCTGTGGTGTTGGCAAACTATTTTTAAAAATTCAGGAAGTTCTTTAGATGAACTTATATTTTACAAGTACATTAGGAGAAAGAAGCTGTTTAAAAAAAAAACAACTTAGTAATGGCCAAGCCATTTTTTGCAACTTCTTATAAATAGTAGACAATTGCTGTGCTTTCCCTTTTTTGTTTACTGGTACAATTTGATCTCAATTATGGTATGGCAACATCAACTTATATAAAAGCTTGCGTTATGTAACATATTTTAAATTATTTTGAGAAACCGTTGATTCGCCATAAGCAAATTAAAAATAACAATTTAACTTTCTTTTAATATCTCGCTACACGTCTGAGACTGTTTATTAACTTTTACAATAAACAATCCTCTAATAATAATAGGCTTTAGTTAATGGTCTTAGCTGATAGACATCATCAGGTTAAAAACAAAACCTAGGGAAAAAATAAGATTTTATGATGAAGTCACACTTATAGTTCTAGCAAGTGTACAGATCAATTTTTTCATATGACTTCGGAAATCGGTCAAAGTGTTCGCAAGAAAATAACACTTTCTATGACGTCTCATTTTACATCTTAGCCTGTGCATTGACCTAAATTTATTTTAACAATGTTTTGAACAAGGTCAAGTTTAATACCACCTACTACAACCTATCACGATACTTTTGAACCTGTTTATTGACTAAAACTTTTTTTATAATAATCGTCTGATAATAAGCTTAAGTTAATAGTCTTATCTAACTAATATTGTTAGCTTCTTTCCTCTTTTACGTTAAATATTTAGTAAGAATTTAATTTTTGCAAAGAAATTATACTTTAGTATGACCTTTTTCTTAACATATGAGCCTGTCTGTACACTTGAACTCATTTAAAGCAATCGTTTAACAATAATAAACTTATGTATTGTTGTTAATAATTGAAGCAAATACACATCATTAGTTTAATCCATACTCTTAAATTAAGGAAAAAATTGAATTTTTCGAAGAAATCAAACTTTCGTATGGTTTTTTGCTTAACATCTGAGCTTGTACCTTTGCCTAAAAATATTCCATAGCAACGTTTAAATAATAAAAAGCTTTAGGTCATAGCTTCAGACAGTAAACATAGCTAGGTTCTTTAAATAAGAAAATTGGATGAAAATCGAGTTTTTGCGATTAAATCTTACTTTTATATGACCCCTCGCTTAACATCTAAGCCTGTTCATTTATCTTAATTTTTTTACAGAAATTCTCTGATGATTATGAGGTAAACTTAACAGTTTAAGCCCGTATACATTTTCCAGGTTTTGTATTACTTTAAAATTTAGAAAAAATTTAATTTTTGCGTTAAAACCACCTTTTCCATTCAGCCCTTCCTTAACATCTGAAACTGTTTATTGACTAAAGTTTTGCTACACCAATTTTCTGGTAATAATAAGAGTTGGTTTATATTAAAAGTAGATAACTTTTCTTAGATTTTTTTTAATACTTCAAAATTCAGGAAAAAATTTAAGTATTGTGATAAAAACACGCTTTCATATGACCTCTCCCTTGACTTCAAAACATGTTTATTGCTAAAATTTTTATAACTTTTCTCTGATAACAATACGCTTCAGTTAATAGACTTATCGAATAATTATTGTTATTTTTATTTTTTTTAAACTCTAAGATTCAGTACAAATAGAATTTTTCTAGAGATATCATACTTCTTCATGACCTCTTGCTTAACATCTAGAACTGTGCTTTTACGTACCTCAATCTTTTTATAGCAATCCCGTGACAGCTATGAGCAAACGCTTATAGTCTTAGCGAATAAACATCGTTAGTCTTTTTTTGTTTAAATAAAAAACTGTTAGCAGTAAGGATGTATGGGTATTTGATTGGGCAACGAAATGTACAACACTATCGCTTTTATTACAAAATACGAGCACGTTTATTCTCACTATCTTGAGCATATGCTATCTTTAGCCTTCAAAATCAAAGATACAATGATTAGCTTAACTGAAATAAAGCAAGATCAAATTAATTAAGAAAATACGAAAACCAGGGAGTCTATTTTAACAGACTGACTGCGCGAGAATGAAAAAACTATAGGTATTAGACGTTGAACTGCAACGTCACAGCGTCTCGTCTTCTTACTATTGCTTGCATTGCCTTCCGTTTGTATCTGAATTTAACGAAACAATATAAAAAAAAAAAAAAGACATACTAGATTATTAACACTGAGTTGTCATGTATACAAGAATAAGTCATCAGCTAAAGATGTGGAACACGTCGGCTTCTTAATCACTCATTGAATTAATTGCGACGAGCTAAAACATACACAGAGAGATACATTAATCGACATGTCCATTGTCATTATTTATCTATTATCAATTTATTAATTTTACTATCAAGTGCAAGTTTAACTATCATGCAATTTACAATGATTGACATTCCAAATTTCTTTCGTCAGTCTTTCATGCAGTTCAAACGGCAGGGGTTTTGTAAAAATGTCTGCTAGTTGTTCCTTGGATGGAATCCATTTAACGGTAATTTTTCCTCTGGCTACACATTCCTTAACGTTGTGAGCTTTGATCTCGGTTATGTGTCTCAGTCTTTTTCCACCATATATCTTAGCACTTGCTCGGGCGGGTTTATTGTCACACCAAAGGTCTGCCGGCAACAGAGTATATGACCGTATTAAGCTAATTGAATGTTCCCATCCTATCGGCTCCTGACTTGCATAACACATCACCATTCATTCTGCATCGCAGGTTGAGATTGAAACGTATTTCTGTTTTCTCATCTTTCAAGCAACTGTATAGCCATACAATCTTATGAGGTGTCCACCTGTCGTAATTGAGCCTTTATAGTCTGCCAAACTCGCATCTGAAAAGGCTTCCAGTCTATTTTTTCGGCCTCTGTAGGTTAATCACAAAGTTCTGGTATGTCGCAGATATCGAAAGACTCGTTTGACCATTCTTCAGTCATCTTTAGTTTGGCAGATTTGGTGTCTGCTTAATACATTCACAGAGTATGAGATGTCTGGTCTGACTGAGTTAGCCAGATAAAGCAGGCTTCCAACTCCTTCTCTGTAAGGTACATTTTCTTCAGTTTTAGTTTTGTTTAATTCTCCAGTTTCTTCTGATTTTTCTCTGTCATTTTTTTGCCGATCCAGAGCTTGATTTATTACAATTGGTGTTCTTTGTGGTTTTGAGTCAGTAAATTTAAACATTCCTAGAACTTTGTCGATGTATGGTGTTTGTGTAAGTGAAATTGTATTATGTTTTCTTTCTCTTTCTACTGTAATAACTAGGAAAGTGCCAACCTTGCCGAATTCTGACATCTGAAAATCAGACTGCAGACCAATCTTAATTTCTTTTGGTTAACTTACACAATTTCTTGCTATCATGATATCATCTACGTATGAAATCAAGATTAAAAGTTTAATTATTTCTTTCCATGCGTAAAGGCAAGTTTTCCTGGTGAGCGTTTGTGATACTAGTTTCAGTGTAGCCACGCAAAAACCTTCGTTCTATTTCTTCAAGCTGATCTTGAGTCTATCTTAAAGGGCTTTTTCTTAATCACATACTTTATTTATCTTAAGTTAATCTTCGTCAAGCAGACCTTTAGGAAGTTCCATATACTATATTTCTCCCTTGATTGAACCATTCACGAATGTTGTCTTGACATCCAGTTGACAAGTTTCTCGCTTTAAACTTCGTGATTTTCATCTTTGTCTATCTTCTTCTTCAGGACTCGTCTATAATCTACGATGTACGGCTAGCTTTCTTCAACATTCATAGTTGGTCTATCTACAATTTTCCATACTTGATTTTATGTATCGATTTTAATTCTTTGTCAATTGCTCTGAAGTTTCCTTGAACAAGCTCTTTATTCTTTCTTGATCGTCCTCATTCTCTATTGACTATTTGTTCTTCCTCCATTTCTAATAATACTTTAAGACTATCTTTACCAAACCTAAAGAACCATTCATCTTATTTAATGTTTATCTTATAATTATTACAGTTTGCTATTTTGTCATTTCTCCAGATACTTTTAAATACAAGGCTTCCATGCAGTCTTACATCTGGAATCTCATAAAATTTTCCATTCTTTGGTCTTAGGAAAATATAGCTGGTAGTAGTGTAGCCAACTAGTACTTCTTGTTTACCTTGTGAGCTGTATTCGGTTCCAGTGTTCCTTTGTATTTCAATAAAGGCCACTTAACCAAATCTTATTTGATTTATTTCTATCTTTAGATTGGGGGTAAAACTTTCTAAGGGAGCTGTTATTTTGTTGGACCGGTGTGGTGTGCGATTATATGTATATACTGCAGCACCCAAGGTTAGATCCAACATGTTCTCCCTGAACCCGGAGTCATATATGTAGATTCACACTTTGTCCTGCAATGTACGATTGATTCGTTCTGAAACGCCATCGTGTTGAAGATTGTCTGGATAAGCCAGTTGAGACTCAGCTCCCAATCTCTGGAGAATTTCCACTGTTCGACCTCCTACAAACTCTGTGCCTTGGTCAGTTCTGTAATAGCACATCTTTGCATCAAAGCCCAGTAGATTTCTTGTGCTGGTCGCAAATTTATCCATACAACTTCTTGCTTTACTTTTCACTTTAGCAGGATGTGCCATCGTCAATATTAAGTAGTCGTTTGTGTATACTATCATGAATTTGTATTTTTTAGGATGAGTTGCTGGACTTATCGGTTCCATTGTGTTGGCGTGAACTTTTTCAAATGGTTTTGATGCCCTCTCTCTTCAAGGGTTAAAAGGCAATCTTTCAATTTAAGTAATGTGACACACCTTGCATAATAAAATAAAGTATTGAACTCAGACTTATTTAAATCTTTATTTTTCAAAAACTATCTTTGCAATGCCTTTCAATATTCCTCCGATAAATGCCCATATCTTGCGTGTCAGAGGATGGCTCTGTTATTTCTTATAAGTATTTTATACCTTTATGTAAAGGGAATTAAACTTACCAATTATTAATTCTTGAATGTCATTTATTTTTGTATCTTTAATGGTTTTCTCAAACTCATTTTGCTTAGCGGTAACTAAACAATCGTTCTTTGATCTATTGTTTGGGATTGTAGGGCAGCTCTAACTATAATTGGTACTGTCTTGCTCAACCTTCTCGGCCATTGCCGCAGAGGCACTTTCTATCATTAAGCAACCTACAATTTCTTAACACTTCTTGTTGTTGCTTGTACTCTTACCATCTTGCACTAGTTTCACTATCCAATAAAGACTCTATAGACATCGTAAAATAACATCTTTTTAGAGAGTGGGGTAAATATATCTATCTTAAGGTTGTCGCAATAGATACACATACCTCTATCAACAAGCTGAGAAAGCGGCAGCAAAATTCCAGCGAGCATATTAGCGCATATCACTCTATCTAGAATCATTTTGTTTTTGTTATTACTACTCGAAACCCACCTTTCTCCCTTTACTCTCAAGTTCACGGAGGAATTTTTTTTCACGGATTGAACCAATTTTCTTTCATAAACTTTTGGTTCCTGTGCATGTAGAGAGCCAAGTTTCAGGTCCAACAACAAACATACTACTCGATGCATTAGATCTAAGCAATTAGATATTACTTTTTTCTTCTTTATACTTGACGTAAATATTTATAGGACAAGTCATACCTGATTTTAATCAGTCTATTAGAATCTGCAATTTTCACATCTGGTACTTTATTGAAAATCTTATGGTAAAAGCCATCTCTTTTCTCATCTTCAAGAAAACTCTAAGTTTTACGAACGAGCTCAAAATCTATCAAAATCCATTTAAAATCCATCTTAGTCCATCGAGGAATTTGCAAAATTTAGTATCACATTGCTTTGCGGGCTCAAATCCAACAGTGTAAATTTTGTTGTGTATTTGATATGCCTTTATCTGCATCGCACTTCTTTTTATATCATTAATTTTTGCACTATTACCGTGGGATAAGTAATAAAGTACACTCTATTCTAATAATCTAGGGGTAATGTATCTAGTATTAAACTTAAGGACGTTCGGTAGTGATTGAATTTTCCAACGAATTTTTCTGAAATTTTGACCAGCCGTTTTTATTGTTGTTACAATAAACCAGTCAAAATTTAAAAAGGTTCCTCTGTTTTGTTTTCGAAATATTGAATTTCAAAATTAAGTCATTTTAACACTGTCGCTTATGGGAGAACTGACTAAATCACAGTTTTAAGCAAATTGGGCCAGTGAATTTGGCCAATTTTTTTATATGTTACAGATAATGTTATTAATTTAATGTATACCAAGTTTTGCGACGATCGTCTCATTCGTTTATAAATAAAAAATTAAATAAAAGCTCGACCGAAACGCAACGGCAACGTCGCAAGTGGCGGGAAATTCAAAATGTTCCAGGATGTTGATCAGTAAATATCTCAATATTATTGTAGATATTTATGCATTCACGCATAAAATACAAGCTTACGTGTGTGCGTGAGTGTATGTACAGAACGCCCACCCCTTCCCATAAAAAACAATAAATGTTAATAACACGCTATTTATTTTTTTTTTTTAATTTCAAATTTATTATTTCTTCTTAAGATACAATTTTTTTGCACATTACAAAATCACATGCTCATAGTTTGAATCACTCATCTTAGAAATCATCCTACTTATCTGACATCCCATGCTGTATGAGACTTGTCAAGTCATTTAAAAATTCAAGTATTTTATTTACACTGGTAGCTCTTTTGATTAAAGGGCTTTGCCCATTTATTAGAAACGATCTTAAACCATCATTACCTTCCATAAATTTATCAACAATAATATTAAAATCTACTTTATTTTGACTTAGATTTTTAATCACTGTTTTGGGAATGATAGACGACATGGGGGAAAAAGTTGGCGAATACATTTTTTCATCAGAAATTCTTTGAATTTTCGCAAGAACATCTTTTACGGAAAACACGTTCGTTGAAATATCATCCCATGAAAGATATGTAGCGGTTAATTTACTGTTAACAATTATATTGTTTGGCTTTGGGCATTCTTACGAATGAAATCTACAAATAGAAATATAATTATTACAAGTCTTTCTAATTACTCATTTATTCATTTTCACTACACTTTTATAATCAATCAGTAACAAATACTTACAGCTTTATCACAAAAACATTGATACACGAACGCTGTCGTAACTGACGCAGCACGCAGCAGACGAGCAGACAGTGTAGAGTGTGCAGAGACACCTGATGCGTGTACATGAACACTCACACATTTAAGACCCGTACGACGTTGCCAAATCTTTATTCATCGCTGGTTTCCCCTCACCGCGCAAATGTTTCCCCCTGCTAACACTACCGAACGTCCTTAAAGTCTCCTCTTTATCTTTAATCAGCTTTTGAATATCTTAAATATTTTTCTTGTAGGCTCCTTCAGTCAGTTCTATCTTAAGATCGTTATTTTTACCCGCCATTTTCTTATGCAAATTATCAATCGGTTTCTTTAAACTATCTTTCCATTCTTCAAGATCTTTTAATATGCTATCTATCATATAGCTCATGTATTATTCAATTTTTTTTTTTTTCAACTATCTTTCCATTTTTCAAATCATTAGTTGGCTATATTGATAAGGTAAGAATCAAATCCATCATATTATTTTTCAAATTTTTTTATTTGCTATCTTGATAAGGTATTAATCAAATTTATTTTTCTATCTCTCCAATCTTTATTCTTGTCTTCATGTGAGGTATCAATCAAATTTATTCTCATATCTCTCAAATTTTTATTCTTGTCTTTTGATGAGGTATCAATCAAATTTATTCCTATATCTCTTAAATCCTTATTCTTGTCTTTTGATGAAGTATCAATTAAATTTATTTATCTCTCAAATCTTTAATTTACTATCTTGTTAAAGGTTTCCTTTGTTTACGCTATTTTAAATTTTTGTTTGCACGTGACTTATTGTACTCAAATCTTCTATCTTTAATCTATCTAAAAAACCTTTAACTGGAATGTGCTGCTTGTGTTCAGGAATAGTGTGAATTGTACCTCCACGTTTTTCCATTGAATTAAACTGATCTCCTGTATAGTTATCATCACCCGTATCTCCGATAATACCTTAGATCAAGTTATAAATTTTTTATTTGCCAGTAACCAGTCGAACACAAACTTTGTCACCGGGAAACATGAGCAAGCATACACGCACGAATTCAATGCATGCGCACTACCCATGAAACGAGATACAGAAGATGACTTAAATATGCGAACGTAACACGTCTTAAGTCATACACAGTAGCAGCACAATTCCAACGCGATCGAGCATAATCGTATTTATAACAAGCACAGAATATCAATGTTTCTTTAACATGATACTTTGGCGTTAGACGAAAACAGTGCTACGTTTTCACTACTTGTCGCCAGTACTTCTTAAATTTTTTTTTTTTTATGTTTTCCTCCATTCTTTCATATACTTCTGCATTTTGGTTTGAGTCAACGTTTGCCTCTAGTCTGAGCGTGAAAATCCACGGAGAGGATCGAGGCTGCACTGAACGGGGACTTAGAAAAATTAACAAGTCTATGTAAGTTGGCTGCTCTGTGTGCGCTATCAGCTACCAAACCTGCTAAAAGGAATACATACGTCCGGTCTGACCGAACGCAAATCATGGCCGAAGGAAAGTCCCTCTTCCCACTTTGAGGCGTCCTCCTCAACGGTAGCTATAGCTGTAGCAGCTAAATGAAAATTCTCGTACCCCAATGAAAGCCTGCCTCACGCGAAGCCTGCCTTACGCGAAGAAAAACACGTGCCATCTCTTGACCCTTTAGAATTTCAGAGTACTAGCTTTATGAAATACTTTACAAATCCTATCTACTGTAATATTTATCATATTTATAACATCTATTATTACAACTCTTATCTGATTTCGGTTTCGAAACAACGAAAAACAAAACACATTATGTCAACATAACGACCGATAAAGACACTACAAGTATTATTATAGTTACTTACTTTCTTTATTCTGTAAATTTTTTACAATCTTTCTTTCCCCGTCAGCTGTCAGCTCCTCGATCTGCTTGGTCTTACTGGTGGCTGATGTCAACATCAACGCCACCTCGTCGATGGCCTATAAATAGCCTGTAAAAAAGGAGCAAAAAAACGCGGAGGGCATAAAGAATGCAAGTGAACGCGAGATAGGCTCGATCACAGGGAAAAAATGGCGGCTAGGGAGGTCTTGAATGCACAACCATACTACACTTTTTCTGGGTCCATAATCTGTTAGCAGTATGGATGTATGAGTATGTAATCGGGCAATAAAATGTACAACACTATCGCTTTTATTATAAAATACGAACACGTTTATTCTCACAATCTTGAGTATATGATATCTTTAGTCTTTACAATCAAAGATACAATCGTAAGCTGAACTGAAATAGAGCAAGATCAAATGAAATAAGGAAATACGAAGACCAGGGAGTGTGTATCAACAGACTGACCGCGCAGGAATGAAAAAACTATGGGTATTAGATAGGTGCAGCGTCCATAGAGATATTATAGAACTATAATATCTCTATGGCAGCATCATGGAATCTTGACCACTTGATATTGCGCTTGCGCAAAAATTCAGTTATGTGCGCTAAATATACATCTTAAGATTCTCAAGTAACCACTGCAAAAAAATGGTACTTTTGTATAAGCTCTCACTGTATATCCGAGTCTGTTTATTTACTAAAAGTTATTTATAGGGGAGGGTGGGGCACTGGCGTCACCCATTTTTTTCTCGTTAATGAGAGAAAACTTTTTGTTGATGAGATTATTTACACACACGCATCTTAAAGGCAAATATCTGAAGAAAGCAATTCCACTTAAAAAAAAAAACCATACAATTATCGTTTTTATTAAGTAAAATCAAATGATCTTCGAGCTGGGCCCAATCCGTCATGGCGGGATATAGTTCGTCATAAGGAGGGGAAGGGTCAGAGTTTGTCATAATCTCGCTAGACACGTATCTGACTGCCGGTAAGGTTAGGTACGGTGCACTTATTTCCATGATTCCAAGTGATAAACAATTATTTGTATTGAAATTACTTGGTTAATAATAGTTTTCAAATGCAAATAATGAGTTCAATTGCTCTTAAAATGCAGGCGAGTGTGCGTCGGATAATTAGAAAAACGTTTATTGAATTAAAATGAAAAATTTTTCTTTTTTTTTATGAATAGATTTATTTTATGTAGTCTCAATCATAGTATCAAGTTTTAAATACTTATAATATAATAAGTAATTATAAAGAAACGATTAAGGAAATGATGAAAGATAACGATTGAATATTTGTGTTATTCGAAAAGAAAAGGTTGGCCATTAACTTTTTTTTTTAATTACGCACCATAGTAAACAAAACGAGAACGTAACCTACAGGTACCTACTGCTGCGCTTGCCTGTGACGAACTGTGCCCCTTTACAAGTGACAAACTGTGCTCCACTTTACACTTTTTTCTTAAATTTGCAATAACTTTTTAATATTTATCTCGTCATAAGAGAAATAAAAATGGATTTGAAAGTTTAGCAATAAAGCTTTTAAACGTTTATGATAGAAAACACGTAAACTTATAATTGTTTATTTAGCCAGTGCTAAAGAATTCTTGTCCAACCATCATTTTTTGCTCAAATTTTCAGTTTGATTTTAATAAAAGGTAAAAAAGTTTTTTCATATAAATTTTTAAGACGATTTTAGTAACTTCATTTAAGAACCTATTTCAACAAAAATGACATCGCAATATGCATTATAAAAGAAAAAATATGGGGTTCGAAGTCACCTGCATGAGGAAGTTCGCCCTACCCTCCCCACTTTTCTATTGATTATAGTAAGGTAATATTTATAATTCAAGCAAGTAAATATTATTAGTTTTTTTTTTTCTTTAATACTCAAAAAAAATTAAATATTTCCAAACAAACCACAGTTTTGTAAGATCAACATCTGAGCCTGTTTATTTACTTAATTTTTAAAACAGCAGTTCCCTGACAATAATGATCTTAAGTTCATAGTCTTAGCGAAAGAATATCGTTTAGTAAAAAACTTTTTTAAAAATGTGTCGTACAACCATGCAGTTTGAACATACCATATTTCCTGAGGTCAGTATTCAACTAGTATTTTTGTGATTTTCATGATATTATAATGTTTGAGCTTTAACTGTAGTTAGAAATTTTTTATTTAAATATCATTCCAAAAACTTTTTCTAAAAGAATACTATGGTTGTAGTAAATACCCTTAATAATAATTTTTTTAAAAAAAAGACTAAATTTTGTAATTCGAAAATTCGAATCATGTTCGAATCTTATAATTGTGAATTACGTAGACACCTCCTAGGTGTTAATCAGATAAAAAATAAGTTTAATATTTATAAGTATGATAAGATGTCTACAATCCATCTAATACTGGTTAATTGATTTAAAAAAATTTGTAATCACCTGCACATTGCAACAAATGTACTAGTAATCTGATGAAAAAGATAGTATTTTTCTCTAATATTGACTATGCCATAATATAGTTATTGGACAAAACAACATGTCAGTTTGCTAAAACAGTAAAAATCAAAAAGTATCTGCCATGAGGCTGTATATAAATGATTGCTATTCCAAAATGTATTTTATGTCATACATCACAGTTTTTGTAGTATATTAAAAAAAATTAAGGAAACATCATGAATCTAATTAATATTGAATAAACCATATAATCACATATCGCGTTTTATGCATAAATAATGTTCGTTGTCAAAAGTAAGTTAAAACCTTATAAAAATTTCTAACCTCACTTTAAAAAACACCAGTTTATTACAGCTTATATGTGAAAGTACAAAAAAAAATTATTTACCTCACAAGATCAATAATTAATTATAAACAGAGACTTGGCATAGCTTGTAAACTATTAAATAAAGCTTTACACTGTAAAATAGAACATAAACTGTTTGTCTTTGCCTTCAACGCAGCTTTTTTTTTGTGCAGAATGAGCGGATATTCCGTGGAACACACGGCTACTACACTCGCACTTTTACGATTCGAAACATAAACTTGCTATTAAAACGTGTTGGAATTACTACATTGACTGTGAAATACATAAAAACCTCACATGTAAATCCACTATATTTGATATGGGTCACATTTATTTCCAATATTAAATGTTGTAAAATTCCAAATATTTTGCAATATTTACTAAATTTTCGTAATTTCACTTATACAGTAATTATTTTTACATGGTTTTATTAGGTCAATTTTTACAGTGCCCTAATAAATTTATAAAAAAACTTACCACTGTGGAGTACGTCCAACTGAGCATAGAAGCAGTTATTACAGTTACAAGAGACCAGTAAAGTGGGACTGTAATTTGAGTAATAATAAATCGACAACTATGCCTGAAGAAGTCATGGAAGCCTTAACCATTGACTTTTCTATTATTAAAGCGCTTCGGAGCAAACCCTCATCTTGGCGACGACGGCCGCAAAAAAATCGCCCTCCAAAGTCTTTTTACAAAAATGTTATCAGCAGTACGCTTAAAGTAAAACAGTCATGTATAGATATTTCAATTTTGACCTCGAGCAGTGGGTCTACTAACAATAATCAATCACCGATAGCAATTCCACCGTCCAAAACCAATAACAAAAGACGAAGGAGCGTGACTGCAGACGGAGACGAAAACCTCCTCAACTGCGTGTACAAGCGGGCTCGCAGTGACAGCGAGCCCGTCAGTAGGGATCGTCAGCCAGTTATGCCAGGCATGTCCAGTACTTCACTGGACAGCAAAGTAAGGAAACAGGTAGCAAGTGTCGATCTTAAAAGTCAGAGGCCACGTGCCTCAACTTTGAAGATTAAAGTTCTGGAAGTCTGTGAAATAAATAAAAAATTTACGAAAGACGGTGGAGGTAAGTTAAAAAGAAGCTGTATGAATCGTCGTAAGTTGGGGAAAGTCATCAATGTCTACAATTACCAGCGACCAGCAGTGGCCCAGGAGACTGACGAACCAGCCCTCGATTTAAGGACGCCGTTCGTAGCTCTGGTCGACCTGGGCCAGTATTTGCCGTCGGTAGGCAATGAAAATGATAGCCTCCCAGATTCCTTACCACCCGCACGCTTAAGGTCTCGAAAGCAACCAATGACAACCTCGTCTTGGTACCTACCACCTGTCAAGGAAATTCTTTCTGAGGTTGTAGAATCAACCCAGGAAGTGGATGGACCAGAACAAGAGGCCCCACTCTGCCTGGTCAAGCCCAAAAGTGACTCAACGAGCACGCAAAATCATTAGTAGCCCGTGATATATATTATAGTGTTAATTTTATTGTATTTGTACATGTACATAAACTCTTATAAAAATAAGATCATTATTTTTAAGATGTACGACCGTGCTAACGAAATAATTGTTGTGTTAGTATTTATTAATTATTAATTAAGTATTATGAAAAAAAAACTGACGATACCACTGTGACATTGAATTGAATATGAAAATGTTTATTGTAAATGAAAAATATAGTGTATTGATTATTTTACTGTCCTTGTACGTGTACATAAACTGTTCTGAACATATAATTATTATTTCAAAAATGTACCACCATTTCGACGTAGTATTTACAGCGTAAATAATCATCAATTAGTAAGTTAGTACCATGAAATCAATAACGTAAGATAGAACTGTATCGTTGTATCAAATACGAAGATGTACAATGTAAATAAAAAAACATAGAGTATTAATTATTTTATTGTAATTGGACGTGTTTATCAACCATTATAATAATAAAATTGTTATTTTTAAGATGTACAAACATGTTTAAAATATCTTTAAAGTGTTTGTTATTATTAATTAAAAATTATGTGCTATCAAATAAAGAAAAACTAAAATAGGATATACTATTTTTACCATTGTATTAAATATTAAAATTTATACTCTATAGCAAATTTTTAAACTGCTTAATATAAAACTGTTTAAATAAAAATAAGGTTAAAAAATACGAAGTCAAACGGCTTATACTCGCCGAGATATGTGGTTAATTTATTTTATATGGCCATTTTTAGTGTAATTATAAATTTTTGTTTATGTTTTATTGTATTAAGGAAAAGACTGTAAAGTTAGGAAAAATAAATAGTAATAAATGGTTAAAATACAATGTATAATATTAAATAATTTACTTTTTCTTTTAATATAAATGATTATAATTTCTCTCTGTCACTCATTTGTCACAGTGCATGGCCATCAAGGGAATCCTTAGCATTTTCGNATCACCGATGTGAAATATTTATTGCAAAAAATTTGCCGTAATCATTTTTTCTTTTTTTTTTTCAGAATTACTGATAATCTCTCTAGTACTTTATGGCTTTATGACCTAATCCTGATAAAAAAGATAAAAAATTTTTCGTGGCTTAACCTTAAAATATTAATGGAACTAAATGATAGAAAAATATGTTTATAAGAGATCACATAACGATCTTAACAACAATATATTAACCCAGTTCATATATGACTTTACAACTTTTTTTTGTGAGTTTTTCGTTCAAAAGTTTAAGATTTTCCTCTTAATGTTTCAACAAGTATCCCATGTAATTTTTTTCACACGTCGGTATGTCTTCTCAGCTAAAATTGCACTTACTTCTTTTTGCTACGCCAACTGTGAAAAAATGTTTTTATAAAGCATTGCATTAAATTGTAATAGTTCCATCACTATTATTAAGTTTTAGGAATGAAAAAACTTTTTTAATGCATGTATCACTGTTTTGTGTTTGTGTTATTTTTTTTGTATTAAAAATTTTCATTTAGAATAGTATTTGTTGGCAGTGTTTGATGAGCAAATCTTGAAGGCTAATTATCTACTTATAATAATAAACCACAGAAAAAAAAATCAATGGTTTTAGAGGTGTGGTTTCTCAAATAATAATAACGACACATTTTACCCAGTTGCTTATGCAGCCTTAGGTTCCCGTTAGGTTAATAGTTATTTACGTAAGAAGTGCGGAAAAGACGATTTCCTGCACGAGTCGTGATTGGCTCGCACGAGTGGCTGGAGTTGACGAGAACGAGTACCAGTTGAGCACACGAATGCGTAGGTAGCATGAGTGTGATCGCAAGGTACTAGTTACCGTCACCGGCCACGAGTGCGAGTGCATCACACAAGTACGGAAAATCGTCCCGCATGAATTGCGTATAAGTTTTTTGTCAATGTGTGAGGAAAATAGGTACATGATAGGTATAAATTTTGGTTACCAGTGTGTAACAAAATTTTTTCCTGTGTGTGGCAAAACCATTTCCGTACACTTTTTCCACACGCTGTGCTGCAAAAACCTTTGCCACACACCTTTTCCGCACTCTGTGTGGAAAAACTTTTGCCGCACACTATGTGGTAAAATCGATTTTTCACACTAATACCAGTGCGAAAAACACCCATTTACCACACACTATTGCGAAATAGTAGTTTTTCTTCGAGTTTGAAAAGTCTTTGTTTGCGAGAGGTTAGCGGCCTGAGCCGAAGGCGAGGTCCGTAACGAGGTTCGTAAAGGAGACCTTTCGAACGAGTATCGGAAAACTGCTTTTATTCCGAGGAAGTACCAGCCTCCCAAAACCACCCAAGGGAGAAAAAATATATATTGTATTGATTATTTTATCGTATTGGTACGTGAGCATACACTTTTAGAAATACTGGTATTTGATTTAATTTATTAAAGTTTAATTAACGTAACTGTACCATCTTCATTTTCGCATTTAGTGCCAACTTGTAAAAAAAAATCATCTACACCTGGTAGATATTGCAGACTTATTATTACTTATTAAAAAAAAAAATCTCGACAGTGAAATAAAGTGATAAAAAACTATACGTTTAGTTTCCTCTTCAGCTTCAGGAGAGGGTGTTCATGAATTTATGACGTGACGAAGGTCTTATCCAATCCAGTAGTTTAAGATTCATGGAATAGGTAGTGGGAGATAAAGATTTTTTTTTCTTTTTTGGTAAGTGCCTCGAATATTACATCACCTTTAAAAATGTTTCTAGGAAGATGTCTATTATTAATTCTTCGAGTTTTTATTACCTAATCACGTTGTCATGAAGTTTGACAATTAGTGGCAAATAAATAACGGCAAACTTGATTTTTTTTTTTTCATTATTCGTTTAATCACTAAAACAATTGTACGCTTTTATAATGGGTTGTTATACGCATACTTACATTGATGTAGTAATATGTATACGATGTTCATGACTCGTGAAAAATTTTGCTGCATACGAAGTATAATAAATTTTTAGATTTTATATACAGTATATACACATTACGGAAACGTTTTTCTTCATTTTTTTCTCTTTTCTCATTAATTGATCAGTAGAAGGTGTTTTTAGTTTAGTATATGAAATAATTTCGATAAAAAATTATAATTTCTTATACGCCACAATGGACAAAAATAGTATGTAGAGTTGAGGTGGAATATTGTATGCCTATATACGCAAGAACACAAAATCACGTAAAAACGTGCGTGCTAGACGCATTTGAGAAATCACATGAACACTTCTTTATACTTACGAGTTCTGCTTGCTTTTAATAAAGAGATCATGCATAATATTATTTATATGATTTTATTTTTTTTAACATCATCATTATCATATGTGTACGTTCAAATCCAGTCCGCGCCAAACAAGGCTCGTACGATAGACTTGATGCACAGCCGAATAAATTCATCAACCTGTTATCACTCAAATTGTTTCAAATTTTTGATAACGAAAACATCGAATTCCTAAAGTTAATTTCGTCGTCACTACGATTTTGGGACGTTTTAAAAGATCGCTGCTGTTCGGTAAAATATGTAGGTAATAAAAAGAAAAATCTTTTAAAACTGGAACCGCGGAACTGTGCAACGGACAATAGTATATTATTAACGTGTTGCTTCTACACTTTCATAGAAAAGTAGTTGTACTTGAAAATTATGAAAAAAATCAACTTGTTCGATTTCAAAACAAAATTAAAAAAAACTTTACAAAGCCGTTGCTTTGTGCCTGAGACTCACGTTGTGCACGACACTCTTATTTCATGCCAGTTACAAAATACAAAAACTAATTGCTGAACTTTAATACGATACTTGTCGCGATTATAACAGTTATAAATGCACCTAACTTAATAACTGTCGCTCAACGACTATCCTATACCTTAAATGATTCCTAAAAGCACAGTGATACAATTTTTTTTTTTTTTGCATTTCAATACTTGTGTAGACGATGATGATATCTTGAGACGTTAGTCAAGCAAGATTAAATATTAAAATTTGTATTACGTATTCATATAGCTTGTCTTGATGCAAGTTACTCGTGTACCGTTACTTATTATTAATTTGCTTGTTTATTTGATGCAAAAGCCGATCAAATACATCATGGGGCTCAAGCAATGTGTGTGGCTCCACTTGTGTAGCACAAGATGTTTGAGAATATCAATGACGATATATTATAAGTAAGTAATTACAATGAGAAAAAAAAGCTATCATTAAGTATGTAATGCGTCTGTTTTGGTATTCATGCATAGGCTTTTATGGGATGTAACGTCAATTTTGACATAACTTAGTTCCTAAGAACCCTTGTGCCTTTAAATTTGACAACGTTATGGCTTTATTAATTTGTAAGCGAATTTTCATCAATTTCTGATTGTTAATTATGTAACTAATAGAACTCTATTAATCTGAAAAAAGTCCCTGATCTAACCAAGGTAAGCAAAAAGCCCCTTAAGAACAGTAGTTGCCTTGGTGCCATACGCCATCAGAATGATACTAAATTGTAGTTTTCGTTCCTGGTGATGCATATCGCCAGGGCAAGGACGAAGCCCGATGGACTTTTTCTGCTTGTCTTCCCTAGATGTACACCAGCCACACCAGATGCTTATTCTATTTTTTCTTTTAACTTCTAAAGGTAAGAAAACGCCCAAAGTAGAAAAATTACTTTTTTGTTCTTATCATTATTTGTGGAATCCTTCAGTGGATAATTTGAATGCGTTACGAATGGATTTTTCTTTGTAAATAAACGCATTAAATCTACTACTTACATCAGTCAAAACCAGGTTCATGACAATAATTTATACATTCTTTTTTTTGATAGCTACTGTCAAGATTTATTTGTATTTATTACAAATCTGTCCACAAACATCTATCACTAGAGCCCACGAACTAACATCATTTTTTCATTACTTCCTTATAGAAGAAGCTTTGAATGAGGCAAAAAAATCACTTTGATAAACCATGGCTTTTTTGTTTTGGAATATCAATCACCACTAATAAATAAATTTCAATTTACTTGATTTAATTTTTTATTTTTACTACATCGACTACTGAGTTGAATCAATTTTTTTTGTCATAGGATATTCTATAATAGACTCTGGGATTGTAAAATTTTTTACAAATAAATCTATCAAGACAGAATTATGAAATAAAGGCAAATGCCCTCTACAATATTCTTCATTAACTATTTCAAATTGAAAAATTTTACGATTAAGTTAAAATTGTATTTCAAATAGGTTAAGGCAATAAGAAAAAAAAAAATTAAGACAAAAAACGAGAAAGCGTTCTGCCAATAAATTAGAAGCGGTTATTTTGTTGCATCTATTAGTTATTTATCGATTTATTTCGATGTTACAAAAAAATTGCTTATAATACAACCATTGCAATGCATTATTACTTGAAAGCATTTGATGTTAACTGATGTGTCCACTTTGCGTAGTTACTCTTAATAGAGTCTAAAGTGGCATATCTACCATGAAATTAAATCGGTACATTTACAAAATTGAGAAAGTCTGATTTCACTGACACACATGATATGTCTTAGTTTATTTTTTTCAAAAATTAAAACAATTAAGAAAATCATTCATAAGAGTTTGTACATTTTTAATACCAAACTGACTTATAACATTTTTTAAACGTCGCTATAGTTTCCATAAATATAAGGATTTGGAGACTTTTAAACTACAGGTATGCATGAAAGTATCAAACCGTACTATCTGAGCAAAAACAATTGCAATCTTATTCATCATCTCTACGAATGCTATGCGAAATTGTTTGGTTTTCCAACTCCATTAATTTCCAAAAATGCTCAGAAAACCTCTTAATTTAGATAAGTGATGTATCATAATACCATAGTACACATTTTGGGCTATCTTTCTCAATACTTACAAACTCAGCTGTCAAATCACTAAACTACAAAGAGTAACAATTTTCTTTGTGTTCATTTGTGTTCTGACATAAACCTAGGTGTATGTTGAGTTGCATCGTTGCTGGCGACAGCCATCACTACTAATAATATCGCTGCACAGTAGGTATCGTAGATGATGCAGAATACTACGTAATATAAGTATTAGGGTGGTGCTTAACAGGGGTGGTTTTAATTATCTTAACCCCTATAGGTTCAAATGCTTCCAAATTGTAAAAAAAAAATGCCCTAAAAATTTGCACTCTTAATATTAACTCCAAGATGTTTTGCATTTCAACCTAAGTTTCTTATGGAAATAACGTGAGAAAAATTTCCTTTGTTATTTAGAATTTTATAATCCGGGGGCAAATGATGAGTCATGATGGGGCAAAAATTTAAGTTTAATTTTTTATATACTTATCAATTTTATCTCTATTCAAAAATGTAATTCATCTTTATTATTGATTTAATTATTTTTGAATTGAAAAAGCCAACTGAATACTTTTTAATACATTTTATAATACAAATATTTATTTTAGTTTCATACTTGATAATATTAACAATTATGTAAAAATTAAACTTTGAGCTTGAATAGATTTTCAACACCAATAAATGTAACACAAAATTCTAAGGAAACTTTTTTTCAGAGCGGTTGATCCAACCTACTATCTGTAATGTAGCTACTCCTCTATATGTGCCTTGGTATTTGTGTTTTATGGTCTCTATCCTAAAGTTTTAAAGACTGCCTTCGATTCTGTTTGTACCATGTATCTATGTTCTCATATTATAACTTTTTTCTCTAAGTTTGTGACTGTCACTCTTATTCACTATAAATCTTTATGTCCTAAATTCTATTTTGTATTTTATTTTTTTATTTTTATACTTCAGACAACTTCTATTCCTTCTTTTGTGTATGGTTTTTTGTACATATGTCTCTGTTTAGTGCCATTCGTTTTGAATATTAGCCTTGAAGGGCGCGCGACGCACGCCAAAGGTTAGTTTGACAACTAATTTCAGCACATTTTATAAAATCTCAGGCTCAATTCGATACTAATCGCTATCTCCCCTTATAATAAGATTCATCTTTGCGATTTCTAATAAAGCTATATGTATTATACGTCTTAAGAACTTGTGTCATAATATAGTTTAACTACTATTTTCATAATCGTATTTTATACTGAAGATCTGCAATCCTACTTCTACATTTGTGTTATAATTTTGACATCTCAATGAGTGTGCGTTGTTGAGTGGTTTTTTTATTTAGTCAAAATAACAGAGGAAACTTAATAACTATACGTGATATGATCAAGGGCCTTGAAACGATTTTTTTTTTTAATTTAAAAGAATATAAATAAAGGTACTGTGAATAGAGTGTAGAAAATTTGACTATTATGATCACGTTAAATATTATCGACAATAATTCATGAGAAAATTGAAAGGGACTCCGTCTTCAGGATTCTGGTGAGATGAGCATGGGCAACGATATGGACAATAAAAATTATTAATTTGTATCGTTTTCATTTATTTACATAATATTTTCTATTACAACGTAGTTTGGATGCTTTAGTCTAAATACATGTATGCTTACGCGTTTCTTTGGGTTAATTTATAACAATGATTATAACTATTCGGACAATAATTTTCACGGTTCAGAGTCAATATCGACGCACGCAAAGGGGGAGAGGATGATACCTTGCTATGGGGCTTGAGCCAAGTCGGTTTTTCTTTTCCGTCGTCCTTTGGAGTTTTGTCCCTCAGCTTCGACCCTTGGTAGCGACGTCAAGGCCAGGCTTTTGGACTACCCTTTTCTCCTAGGTCAGCTGAAGATGTGCAAAACAAATCGAGTCTTGGACGTTGTGGTGTCTCTCGATGCCCTTTGGCACAAGTCCCTCTGACTTCCTTTTTTTCGTGAATTCGGGCGTCTTTCTTCTTGCTATCGATAGCTACTACTACTCCAGACTCCTTCGCAACCCGCTACCGGATTTTCGGGGGCTCATATCTACGGCCCCCCTCTTAGCTCCTTCGTTGACGCCTCTGCCGCTGACGAGCGGCGCGACCATATCTAGACGCTCTTACAACTTTGCGGCAGTGGACTCAAGAGAGTTACGAGTTTAATTTTGTCTTTAAAACTAATTCAGAGCAAAGGCACATAGCTAAAAGAAAATATAAAGCTCAAGTACAACAGTAGTGACAGATAGAGGTATATTTCAAGCAAACAGATACGAACATTTGAGACTGCCATAGTCATTAAATGGACATTTGATTCATTAGTTTCTATTGAGCTAGTTTAAAAGCATTATAGTTTTTCCGTTACACTTTATCCACGCCTCGGATGTTGATATTTGTGTTGAATACACTTTACCTAGGTGTTGGATTTCGATATTTGTTTTGATTGAATACCTATTTGCATGTACATGATAAATGTACGAATAGAGGAGATTCCGTAGAATTTATTTGTATTGTTAGTTTAGTAACTTTGTTGTCAGTCGTCGACTTGATCTTTACACTTTGCTTGCAACAGAATAAAAAAATATAATGCTTAAGTTTTGTGTGAGTGAAAAAAATAAAACGTTACCAAAATTAGAAAATTTTACATTTGGATTCCATAAAAATTTTAAAATAGTTATTCACGTAACAAGTGCGGAAAAGACTATTTCCCACACGAGTCGTGATTGATGCGGGTCTATCACACGAGTGCGGGAAATCGTCCGGCACGAGTTGCGTACAAGTTTTTTCGCAATAAGTGTGAGGAGAATAGGTGTTCTCCGCACTGATATTAGAAAATATATTGCGAAAATTATATTAAATGGTGGAAGTGTTGTCCAGTAATAGTTACTTAAAAATTGTACAAAATCCTACGGTACATAACATTAGACGAAAAATGAATCAAAAGTAACTCAAAGTATGACGGGAAAAAGCAGTGTTTATAAACTAGATCAGTTAGAAACTAATGAGTTAGAGGTCCATTTAATGGCCAGGATCCAATCCAGCATTTTTCTCATCTTGGGACCCAACTTGGCATATCAGCCTTCTATTAATCTAAATGTGTCTCAACCTCATTATATAATGAGAAGCACTGTGGGTAAAGGAAAATAAAAATCTCTGATGCAGCTTCAAAGACCCTACACGATCTAAAATTGCTAACGATACAATTGAAGGTAACGGGCGCTTAAATTGAAAAATGGCCGAGTGGGTGTCAAAAGTGGACGAAACGACCTTTCCGGAGTACGTGTTGATCAAAGAGAGATGACAGCACGCATGGGCTGGAGAGAAATGATAGAGGAGGACTGCAGGCGAGAGAGAAATTCCTGGGAAAACGGGGGCGAGGAGAGCGAAAATTGGAGAGATGAGCGCCTATGCCTTTCTCGCGAAACGAGAAGTGTACGCACACGGATGTACACACACGTGGACGGGAGAAGTCCTGGATGATTACGCGATAGAGATCAATTGCCCGTGTATCCATACGTGAGCAGGTGCACACGCGTACGTCCAAAGACACTTGGGTATACTGCAGCTGCGGGAAGAGTTTCACGGAGGAGCCCCAAGTCGGTCAACCGGACCTCGCTCGTGCGGAACTTTGCTGGCGCTCTCGGCTGCCACGTGCCGCAATAAGTAAGTCTAAGTAAGTATAGATAGGTAGGCGGTAGAGGCGCCGTGCCAGGAGTGCGCCTGGACAGCTCGGCTCGAGCGTATGAGGCAAGTACATTGAAAAAAAAAAAAAAAAAAAAAAACACAAGGTGGACACGACAAGAGAGGTGGGAAAGGAGAGGCTGATGGTCCCATACGCGGGGAGTCAGGTGAATGAGAAAGAGAGAGGAAGCACCTCGACGACGGAAAGTATAAATGAAGGACAATGACCTAATTGCGTGCAGAGTGACCAAGTGCTTCCTCGACAACTAATCCTAGCGAGGAGCCTATCCGTCTCTGTTTGATCGCGTGTATACGTGCGAGGGTCCAGGCGCGTCGAGTACGACACTACGGACGGACGGACGGGCCAGACGAGCGATAGCCCTCGCTTGATACTCTCGACATGAAGGTGAGTTGATTTCGTCGTCTCGAGCTCGGGCCATTTTTTGGGACTTTTTAAGACCTTTTGTCGAAATTAAACGAGTACCCGAAGTGGTATCGGCACTGTGGAACCATTACAATTTTTGTTTGATAGTGCGGATTCATTTGTCAGACAAAAAGATGAATCATGATTTTATCGAAAGACTATTGAAATTTTATTGATTCCTACAAACGTATAGGGTGTTTGAATTTTCGTTTCGTCATCGTTTCTCATTTTCAATGTACTTTTTTGGGGGGTTGAGAGAATCTCATCACCATAGAACGATACTCAATCTGACCATGAATTTTAAGACATGTTTTACATTGGAAATAAATTAACTGTAAAGTCACTTGAGAGACATCACTGAGAAAACGATGGTCGATTTTTAATTTAAACTTATTTACGGGGCATAGCACTTTTCCAAGGAAACGTCAAATTTTCAATGTGTCATGACAGACAGCGCATAAGGCAATATTTTACGTATTAGTCGTATGAATTTGGTGACACTCGCAAGTGTAAATCAAACAAAATGTTAAATACGCATTACGTATAATTATGATGTATGGAAAATTGCTCGGCCGCAAGCTGACTCTCAAGTATTTTGAAAACAGATCGAGTTACGAGCTCGAAAAAACCAATCTAATTATCGCGCGTAAGCGCCTCAAAAAATTTATACTTATAACAATGGAAGGTGCGATTAAGGGGAGAAAAACGGTGTGTTAGACAGTTATTGTTCATTCCTCAATTAATATACAGTTCAAGCTGAATACGGAACGAAGCAGCTATGTTAATCAATGTACGATAACCTAATATATTTGTGACAATAACAAACTACGCCTAACCTCACTGTATAAATGCAAATGTATTTTGTTGACATAAGCTTCAATTGACACTTTTATCGTGGGATGAATTTAAAAACAATCATATTTTTGTTTACTAAAAAGCAATTGTACACCAAGTTTTTAATCTATTGTAAAACATGGGATCACCGACATTACTGGGTACCATTTGAATATTTTGGAGAACCGCATGCGATTCAAACAAATAAATCATAATTCAATCATTCATCTACTCAACACATTGTGATAAACGAATAAATTTGATTACAATGATAACTGTGCAAACGGGTTAATTTCGACTGTTTTTGCATTCGAATCGAGGTTAAATAAGACTATTGTTATGTTGATGATGTGTTCCGCGTTCGATTCAAAGTCCAGGCATTGTGAAACAAACGATGATTTTCCAACGGTACCAAAATCTCAAAAAAAAAAAAAAAAAAAAAAAAGATTACTAGCAAAACCTGACATACTTCTCTCTTTCGCTCCGTAAACAGCGAAGTGGGCGCGTGCCAACGTAATCGTTCGTCCATCATCATCAGCATGATAACCGAAAGCTACTTTTGAAACTCGACGAAGGAAAAAGTGCTCGGGGAAGGGAAGGGAAGGGCGGTCAATGGGGAAGCCCTTCGGTTTTTTTCGCCCCATCATCGCTTCATCATTCATTGGCCCTCTCGAGGTGTAGCGCGCAACGTAAAATACACGTAAAAAATGCAGAGCAGAGGAGAGGAAACGGAAGCTTCCGCACCAGTTGGCCGGATTCGTACGCCAACATCACGGCAACGGCGTCTATGTGGCAAGGATGCGTGAATAACCGGAGTACCTATATACTCGGGAGCGAATTTCTCCGTTTCCGAAAAAAAAGGAGCCTTTCATCCGCGCGTTTGAGAATATTCAAGCACGACGCGTGTGCTCGATCGACGAGTTTCTAATCCGGAGTGCCCAGATCAATCGGCACACCAGCCGTACGCCCTGACTCGCACTTTTTCCAAGCCCATGACGCTGCTGTAGCTCACATGATAGGTGTACAAGCACGGGCAGTCGCGCACATGTGTGAGCCAGAGCGAAAGATAGTTTGTACAAGAGAGAAAAAAAAAAGTGCGAGGAGCGAGAAAGAGGAATAGGCGGCGGCGGAGGCAGCTTTTCCCGATTCGCTCGCCGTAAAGTATATACTCGCGAGTGTGATAAGTAGCACAGCGTCCCACTTCCCGAGAGCCGGTGATGTACTGACGCCGTATTGCTATACGCATATGGACTTGTATACTTACACTGCAGAGTGCAAGTCAAGGCTGTACGCGACTTGTTTAACAACGACAAGGAAGAGAGGTGGGGGGGGGGAGGTGTTCGCCAATAAAAGCAGCGTATACATGTATTGCTTGTGCGTATAGCTGTTCTTTAAAATATACCGTTTAGTCGACTTCCATTTCGGGCATGTATTATTACATGGTCCGTCAACAACACACGCATGCGAAAAGCCAACGACAGCGCGAGTAGCGTTGGGACATTTGTAGAGACGGGGGATTTTTCTGGGCCACCTCCCTTGCCTCGGTGGGGTAGTTGTACGGAGGTCGGGTCGTTGTTTTATTTTCCTCTTGGAGAAGTACAGCCGTGGCTTGAATTTAAATGTCGACCGGTTGCAGCGAAGGGCGGCTTGAAATTAAATTCATTTGAGGGAGCGCTACGTTAACGCGGACCTTCTGGCAGCTCAGGAGATTTACAGTGAAAATCTGATCCTCGTCATGTTGTCGGGCAGGGGGTCTTTTCGGAAGGACACGCTCACGCGGCTCTGGAATTTTTTCGTTTTAAATATAAGTAGACAGGGCCATTTAGAGCAGGTGGATGGGACGACATAAATGTAGGTAAGGAGCCAGATGTACACGTGGCGCGACATGTTACTTGCGGAATGCTCGTTTATGCAATTCATATGAATAAAGCTTATGTAAAATGTTACAGTGAATGGATTTCGATTTTTATTACGACAACGTAATAAGAGAAAAAAAAAGTTTTTTTTTTACAATAGAGCTAAACACACGCTCTTGTTTTTCATGCTTTTTGGTGTCTTAATTTTTTATTTTACACTAAAGTATGAAGCACAAGTGTCATGAGTCCGAAAAAGGTCAAACTTTTTTAGCGAAATAGGCTGTCTTCTGGAAGATAAACTAAAACTTTCAAAAACAAATATTAAAGTGTTATGTAAAATGTGGTAGCACTATGAATGTACAACTGGAAATTGTTGCAACGTCGAAAACGTTCCAGTTTTATCAATAAAAAAAAAAAATTTCAAGTCTGTTCAGGTGCGACGGTAGGGACAGAATATTCTCGTAAGTTGGACAAATGAAGTCTAAAACAAGCTCTGAGACAATAAGGTTGTGACTAAATTATTAGCATCAACACTTTGTCGACACTCCTACCGCTTTGTCAGTATGGGGTCAAGATGTGATCGGTTGCATATCAAACGCTGCATACTTTACATGTGTACATATAATTACACAAGACTATTCTACAACTTCAAAATTATATGCTTATTGTTTGGAGATCAGTGATCATTTGGTTCTCTCAAAATTGTATCGTCTTTTTTTTGAGTCTAAAGATAAAAAGTAACATCAAGAGCTCTGATAGTTTTGAAAACACGTATTATGTTAGAAATCATTAAAAATAGTTATCTGGGTCCATGATTTTTTCCGAGTCCAAACCAAAAACGTATGTACCTATTCTTCTTTCTATTCGATTAGTGAAGGTATATCGTGTCGTTATTTTCTAATTTTCTCTTGTGCACCTTCACCAGGACAATCATTGTACACACGACGATTTTTGATTTCTTTCCATAATTTACACAATCCCCGCCGAGTTTCATGAGAGAAATAGATATTGGCTGAGAACATAAACTTTTTCAATTGACATCATTTTCGCAGTTACACAGAAAAAATATGGACATTAAAAATGGCTACCTTAAGTGTAATTGGCCATAGATCTCCAAACAATACAATCTAGTCTAAATTACAGTTGTAGAACGGTCTTAAGCATGTACATCATGTAGAGCGTAATAAAGCTCAATTTGCGGCCGATCACATTTACGTGATGCTGACGAATCGATAGGATCATGAGCTGATGCCAGTAATTCACCTACAATTTCATTTTTTTCGGTTTAGTTTTACATGTTGCGTTTGTGTAGCTCATCGAAACAATCTGTTACCATTGAAGATACTAAAAAGCTCTGTGTTTGATTACTGATACAGTGAATATATTGTGCTTTTTATTAAATTAATAATAGAGTGGAAGTTGGCTGCCTTCCATTATTTATGGCGGATAAAAAATGGCCGAAAATAGATATTGATAAAAGGGTTGTAAAACATTTTGAAGTTTCAAATTTTTACCTTTTCATCGAGATGGCAAAACATATTTCTCCCTCAAGAAAAGAAAATAATAAAAAAATTTGATACTTTCGCAAAATGGAATAATTTAATTAAAATATCCAATTCAACTCGAACTCCGGAGGGTAGAATTTTAACTGGCTTATATTCCGATGCAATTCAATACGGAGATTTTTAATTCAATCAGCTTCCCGTATTTTCGCTGTACACCAAGCGCTTGGATTGCATTTCAATTTATAAACCAATTCAGACATCTCACATTGTTTCCATAAACCACTCGCGGCCGGCACCCAAAGCTGGGAAAGGAAAATCACGATATCCAAGATTCATTATTTCACGCTCGAGAGAACATATAGTCTTCATTCCCCTGTAAAAATAGTCGACGGCACATTGACAGTGTGCATTTTAATTGAAATTACTACCTCGAAGGCGACAGGTATGCTTTTGGTGACTTAATCCTCGTGTGCGGACGGTAACTTTGACTCGACACGGCCAAGACATCACGGAAAGACTTTTTTCATTGAAAATCCCCTCCTACATTCAGTTACGAGTTTTTAATAGCTTGGTAAGGTTTTTTCCCGTACCAGGTCCGTCTAAAACCTACGCTCGAAAATGTTAGACATATAAAGTCTTCTTCTACTGGCAAGTAAGATTATATTAATGCTAGGTACGGTATTTTCTTTCTATTGTCTCACTAAAAATCCTCTACCACATGAAGTTATGTTTGTCAAAGCTTGGTAAGGATTTTTCCCGTACCAGGTCTACTTAAAACCTACACTCAAATACGTTAGTATTAGGTTATGTTATTGTACTGTTAGGTATACTGTATCTTTACTCTCCAAGTATATATATCAGTGTCAGATTTTAAGAGGCCTACTACACATACACGTATGCGCACGCACGCGCGCGCGTGTGTGTTTTTAAAAATTTTTATGGAATTGAAACTGTTTGTGTCAATAATGCCAGTTATCAGAAAATCATACTACTTCAGTCAACTTTGAATGGGTCAGTAAAATATTTATTATGTCAGCTTTCAATCACCTTTCACTGGTTTTTGAAACAAGACAGTAGTATTTTTACAGTATAATCTGATCAGACATCAGAGCAAACATTTTCATGCACAGTTGTAATAATAACTTTTATAAAAATTTCATGAATAAGCACTCAACAATGTTGTACTATATATGGTGAGTAAAAAAGTCTGTTAGTTAACCTAACTACCATAGTCATCAAGTAGGAATACATATAAAAAAGTAATTAAATAATTTTACTAACATAAAAAAATATTAGTGAGATGCTGTAATTTCCAACTCACTAGAATGTTTTTGATAAAGTCATCCATGATTCGATTTGTTGTTACTTTTAATATTTACAGCATTAAAAGTTCATGACTGCATCAGTATCTTTTTAATTAACAGTCCAGTAATACAGTATCCAATTGTCACTTACTTTTCATGCTGGTATATACATTCATGTTAGAAATAATATTGAGATGAATAATCGATAACTTTTAATTATAATCTTTAACATACCTGCATGAAAATTGCATACCACAAGAAAAAAATATATAATAAGTACTGCTCTGCGCGCTATAGTACGTCGCGTATACACTGACTGGGTGCATCTACTTTTCACGGCTACTGATGGTAAGGGAAAAAACCGTACCACCACCAATAAATAGTCGTACTGATGTCCTAAAATCATTATACTCAGTAGATAATTTAAGATCACTGAAAGTGAGACTAAAAATTTCCATGTAAGTAAGCAATAAATATAACGTTGGTCTAGTACTTTTTGTAATCAAATATTGAAGTAGGGGATTTTCAATGAAAAAGGTCTTTCCGTTTGTGACTCTGAGTACAGCCGTTAGGACATATTGTTCCACATCCACTTTGGATGGCATCGCTTCTTCATCGCCAAAGCAAATTTGATTCGGTGGAAGCGAGAAACTCTTAATGTTTAAGATCCTTCCTAATCGTATAACAAATGCCGAGAAGAACATCTTTGCCTTGCGTTTTGGAATGAACATTTGTATACTTACTTGACTGCTACGGAAGTAGTGGAGATCACGCGAGTGCTGACCTAGAATCATGTTAAAGTTTGGCCCACCAAGTTTCACCTCGAAAAACGGAGCAATTTTTTTTGTAGGTACCGTTAAAAAAAAAAAAAAAAAAAACAGCTGAGGCAGTCCTCCAGCGAACTTGTATTCACGCTTGCACAATTTTATTTGGATCCCATCATATGACCACTTCTTTAACGGTACATTCAGCAATGTGGAAAAAATGAGTCACCTCATAGTTAACAACATTTCTTAACTAAGTATTACGGCATTGAAGGAGATGTAGGTGAATGGATTGTTCGGTTGATTATCATTAGTTTTTTCATTTCAGCCAATAGGTCAGGATCAAAATGATACTTTTTTTGTACGCAAGTCATTTCGGGTGATTATACGAGAGGTGTAGAAAATAGTAAGCTTTCCAACTTTTACCATAATGAGTGATCTACTGTAAATTTGACTTTCTAGCCAAAGTAATCTGCCAAAGAACGCGAGTTTTGATGGTCGTTCCTATTCTCAAGAATCATTACTTTTACAACACGTGCCATATCACTTGTCTTGTGATCTCTAACTTTCACGGGGCATCCACTTAAAAGAGTGTTTTGGTAAGAAAATTAAAAGCTCGTATTCAACTCTGGATTAGATAAAATACAACTTTCGAGGCATACTTTGCAGGTATCAGTGTTCACAATGTTATTTAATTGTGTACCAGCAATTTTTAATCTTCAAAGCGTCTGTCAAACACATGATGAACGAAAATTCGATTTTATACATGAATAGCTCTGACAACAATAATCATCAAACTTTCAAGTTATCGCGTGAATGAGAGTGGCATTGTCAAAACTCGAAATAGGATTATATTAACACTGGTCAACGATAGAAAAAACGAGAAAAAGACTTTTAAAACAACAAATATTTGGTCAGCTCTTTTGCGTTTGGACCAATTTTTCGTGAACTTGAAAAGTTGAAATTAAAAATTGGGGATATTCGTATAGCCATCAGAAAGTTTAATCCCTTGACTCTCGGAATTTAAATATTCAACAACACATATGAATATTAATCGAAGCAATGATTGGGATTTTAAATATTTAATTTCGATATTGGTATTTATTTTTCTTTTTTTTTTCGTTTTTACTATTAATCCACTTCATGCACACGATATGCAAAAAGGATCTCACAAAATTCCATTAGCTGTGAGGTACCATACATTTTAATTTGCTTGAGGAATATATACATATAGTAAAAGAGTTGCTTTATGTATATATTCCTCAAGCAAATTAAAATCTACGTTAGGAGAGAAGAGTATCTGGGTTTCAGCTAGTAAACACACGATTACATCGTAGCTACATCACTTTTTTTAAATTTTAATACGAAAGTCAATCATTTTTATTTTCAAATACTCGTTTTATCAACTTTATTGTTTATTTTGTTTAAACAATAATTTTTATAGTATGAACAAATAACTTTAATCGTTAGTACAGTGATTTCTACTGTTTGTAAAATAGAAATTATCGTCCAAAACGGTAAAAATTAGGTTGCTAGAAATAAAAAGTCCTAAACAAAGGAATGACACCAGATTACTATTCTAGTGAAGTAATTTTTATTATTTTTTTTGTCTCAATGTACCTATGAATATCGGGTTAGCCGCACAATATTCATGGATCAGTAATATGCACCTAACTCGATGATTATTCCCTTTCACTTGTTTCGGAAACACACGTAAGTTTTCGCAGAATAAGCTGCCAAACTAATACGAAAAATTGGACGGCAAACACTCTAGAAAAGGATAAAGGCTTAAATAGATATCTTAAAATATTAAAATCAGAGATGTGTGCACTATTTATTTTTTTTTTTTTTTTTTTTTTTTTTTTTTTTTTCAAATCAGTGAAGTGAAAGAGTTTTGAACATCATAGGCGTAAAGCTTAAAGAGAGATCCGATGGCTGAAGTACAACTAAACGTATTGACTGTTACAATGAAAACATTCCAATGGAAGAAAAACGGCTGCATGTATGTATTAATCAAACGAAAGAGGACTGCTTTATTTACTATTACAATGATATTTACGTAGAGTTGACAAATAGTTACAATCTGCCTAAAGGGAAAATGGGTCAGTAAAATATTTATTATGTCAGCTTTCAATCACCTTTCACTGGTTTTTGAAACAAGACAGTAGTATTTTTACAGTATAATCTGATCAGANAGTACAACTAAACGTATTGACTGTTACAATGAAAACATTCCAATGGAAGAAAAACGGCTGCATGTATGTATTAATCAAACGAAAGAGGACTGCTTTATTTACTATTACAATGATATTTACGTAGAGTTGACAAATAGTTACAATCTGCCTAAAGGGAAGTAGGCATATTATAATATACTCAAGTAAATTGTATTTTTTATCTAGTTATCTAGTTACAATATGCCATGACATAATATATAATATACATGAAACTTAAATATGCCGATAACATACTGGAAGAAAACCAGGCGTTACTATGAATATCTGTTACTTGCGTTCGCTCACTCGCTCGCTCTATCGCTCGTTTCATTTTTTTACTTTCCATATACAATGCTCCTAAAGAAGTTTCACTTAAAAAATTTGAGTACCTGAAAGTCATCATTTCCATACATTTACTATAGCCCCTACTTCGTCTGCTTCAGAGAACGAGCTGGGTGCTAGGCTGGCTATTCGTGGTACTCTGCGTGGCTCAGTTGACGGAGGCCCAGTACAAATTCAGGCGAACACAGCTACCAGGTCCACCACAAATTTTCAAAAAATCATGGGCACCCCCAGGGGCGAGGCTACCACCACCCATGGGTAACTCTATACACATCGGGCCGGGCTTCGGGGTACCAGCCAAGAGGCCACTTTTTAAGCCACCTAATTACAGGTAAGCCTCGGTTTTTATTGCCAGTGCTATAAACACTGCTTTTATTATGGTTATAATTTAATAAAAAAGACAAGAGAGAAAGATAGATCGATTGATAAAATATTTATTTGTACAAATTAAACGAAAAACAATCACAAACATCACAGTGCATTTATACATGTGTATACATGTAGAAACTAGAAGGGCTCTACCCCCTGAAACGCTTCAACGTGATGTACAAGTATGATTATTTAAATATTAAAGTTCAAATAAATGTAATTGTCAACATAAATGGTAGAGGAAATTTTTTCGAGCATGTTTTGTACGGTAATAAAAATAAAAAGAAAAAAAACTAAAAACAGTTAGTTTGTAGTATAGAAGTAAATCAAAAACAATAATAATTTAAAAACAAAAATAAATTTAACAAAGAAGTCAAACACCATAGTAGTCGAGAGAGAGAGAGAGAAGAAAAATGAAGCAACAGCCGCACGAGTGGTTTCTCTGACATCGAGCGAGCACTCACTCCTGAAAGTTGGCGCCTGAAAAATTTAGCCCTGAGTTGTCGTTCCATTAATATTGTGCGTGTGGCATGTTTACGAAGCTGTGGAGAAGAGTTTTTTTTTCTTGTCTCGCTAAATGCAATGAGACCGAGTAATTTGTAATCAAGTTTTCTCCCAGAGAGCACAGGACAACTTTCCATGTCGGGGTAGCTCTTTCCGCAAACTTTATTATTTCACTCCATCCTTGGCGAACTTCACTACTCACTTGAAAAAAAAAATTATTCACCCACCGTGCACTGAAAGATTTTCTAGAATTAAATCATAATTTTTTGTGTCATTGGTTGCGAGAACACGATAAGTTTGGAGTTTTTTTTATCTCTGCAGCGTATTTGATTGCATTTTACGTAAGTGCACCTCCATGTGACCTTTTACGATAAGTACTTGACGTTTACGGGCGTCGATATATTTTGCCGCCTAATATACGGTGGAAAGTTTTATACCTAAAACGTAATGTTCCTCGCTATCCCAGCTAGAAAAGTACTTCAAAACCAACAACTTTTTTCTAAAACTACTTTCAAGCAACTAATGATGGCAAACAAAAGATATTATATTATGAGACATAATGACTATCACATGTTGGCTGTATTCAGAAATGGTGCGTGTCGGTCAGTTTTAAGGTTGGTACCTACCCTCACCTTTGCACCATCTCCGAATTTATCCGTTAACTCAAGTAATGAAAATAATAACAATTTTTTGATAAAATACAAACTGAAATTATCTGTTTTCAAAAGCGAATCGTTTAATCATTCATTAAAAAACTTTAGAAAGTGAAAAAACATATCATAGATTTTACGAAACCCTCAAATGAATTGAAATTAAATTGTACCGTAGTTGTATCCAATGCGGTAAGCAGGTGCTTACAGTAATGCCGCGTCACACTATGTAAGCAATGTTACGAAATTCATAACCCGAACATGTTAATGTCAAGTCGGGTATCCAGATCCCGTTTAATATCAAATAATGAGCTGTAATTAAACGCATGACGTGTAACGCTTCAATATGGGAACTCAAATTAATATATGCTATCGAATTTATCGTCGTATGCGCGCAGAATATGCAGGGAGATTGACGTGTCAGCGAATAACAATTTTCATACTTGGGTCAATTGGTTTTTTATTACTCTACGAGCTTACAGGAGCATTCATGAAATTGATACAGCTCTGTATAATTAGATACTTTACCTATTTGCTACAAAACGTCTAACAGACACGGAAACTAGGGCTGTGAAATCGAGATGAATACTTAAAGCATGGACTCAAGAGATCTGTACTAAAAAAATAACCTTACAATTACGTAGGTAGCGATGAAAATTTTTCACGGTAACGAGAGTACCTGCGCGGCAGCGCTCCGCTTTGTAAAGTTTCAATTTTATCAGAGCCCCCTTGAAGCTCGAGCTTTTCGTACGCTTTTATGTCACTTGCTTTTTTTTATATCAGTTGGAAAATAAATGAAATCTCAACGTTTAATATGGTTCTAGTTTAACTTGAAACATTTTTTTAACCACTATGCCTCTTACGATGACAATGTAATTTATTGATTTATTAAGGCCTTTTTATTTGTTGCGTAATTGGTTGATACATAATAAAAACGTTACACTTCTCAATAAAGAATCGAGAGAATATCATACCTACTTTTGGATAAAAAAAAATTGTATAAATAGCATTTTATATTCGTGAGGGAAGTGATTGATTAACGAAAATGATTAATTCTGTGCGTATGAGTAATTACGCAAGCTATTTTTTGATGCTCGGTGTGCCAGGATTTCAAGTGATTTTATATCATGCAGCTGAGTACGGAAGGTAAGCATTCAATGTACTGGACTTGAATTAGGTTTTTGCATGAAAAATTCCATTTGGTCCATCTTGTATAGTTTTAAAAAATAATCGACATAATTTTTCTTTTTTTATTAATTAAAAACTTTACAAGATATAGCCCCTTGAAGATTTTCTTTTTTTAAAGCTATATGTAGATATTATATTCTTTGTGGATGTGACGTCAGAAAGACATGTGTGAAAAATAGTCATTTTGATTTTTTACTTTGAACTTGAGTAAAAATCAATATTTTTTCTTGAAACTTTTAGGAATACATGGTTTTGGTATGATGTAGACAAGGTTTAATTTTAAAAGAATGGAATGTAACCGTTTCTACGTTATTTGAGGTTATATGTATGTTCGATACTTTTTTCTAAACGGTGTATCTTTAAAAGTTTGAAATCGTTTTTTTATGTTTTTGGGCTCATTTTTTTTACCATGGGCCCAAAGTGCAACTGCCGCTTTGCGCCCTCGGGTGACACTTTGCGCCCTTGGAATCACTTTGGGCCCACAGGCAAAAAAGTCTTTTTCCGCACTCGGGTGGTTTTGGGAGGCTGGTACTTCCTCGGGCGAAAAAACAGTTTTCCGCCCTCGGGTGGTTTTGGGAGGCTGGTACTTCCTCGGGCGAAAAAGCAGTTTTCTGGAACTCGTTCGAAAAGTCTCCTTTACGAACCTCGTTACGTCCCTCGCCTTCGGCTCGGGCCGCAAACCTCTTGGTTCGGAAATAGAGACTTTTCAAACTCGTAGGAAAACTACTATTCCGCCCTCGGGTGGTTTTAAGAGGCTGGTACTTCCTCGGGCGAAAAAGCAGTTTTCCGGAACTCGTTCGAAAAGTCTCCTTTGCGTACCTCGTTACGTCCCTCGCCTTCGGCTCGGGCCGCAAACCTCTCGGTTCGCAAACAAAGACTTTTCAAACTCGTAGGAAAACTACCATTTGCACCCTCCAGGCGCAAAGTATGCCCACGGGCATAAAATTGCACTTTGCGCCCCCGGTAAGAAAAACATTATACGCGACTCGGGGACCAACATACAGCAATAGCGTCCTTCGGGCGCTCATATTTGTACTTTGTGCCATAGTGACGCAATGTACCATTTTTCGCACTTAATTGTAGAACATTCACAGGCAATGTAACTTCACAACATCACATATATATGGTATTTTTTGTAACTTCTAAAATAACATAATGTACAGTTACTGTCCCGCGTAGAAATTTTTACGTTTGGCCAAACTTTCGCCAACGTTGACTAAATGTGGGCAATGAGAAAATACAAACATGGATTTTTGCTAAAATTTTTTTACTAAGTTTAGCCAATTTTCATCCAAACTTCTTAAAAAATTAAATAAACACTTTAATATAAATAAAATGCATATACGACGAATCTAAAAAGTCGTGCAGAAGATGTACTCGAACATGGTCACCGAGATTTCACGTGCGACACTAGCACGCTTAACTACTTTTTTTTTTTTTTTTTTTAAAGAACGTTTTATTCAAAAACAGGTACAGTAATGAGTATTACAAGCGTGGAATATGGCGTACAAAAAAGCGCTTTACAATGTTGGTTCTTATATACTAATTGGCATGAGTTTATGCTCTTCAAGTATTTCTTGGGCTGTTATTAGCTTAATTCTTAAACTATTACATACTATGGGTTTCTTTATTACACTTAACAGATTTTGGAAGGTCAAAAAATTCCAGTTATACAAGAAAAAATACCTTAACAATAACTTGCCCGTGGCAGCCTTTTCGGTTTACATGGAATAGAGTGGATGAGAAATTTTTTTTTTTTTTTTCCTATGTGCATATATTTACAAAGATCCTCCTAATCATGGGAGCACCACTCTATGTGAGCTTAAGATTTTATTCAGCTGTTTTAATTATATAGCCACCAGTAGGTTTTGTTTTTGAATGTTTTTTCCTTGCATCTGCATCAGATAGAGCGGTGCTGTACTTGATGGGGGGGGATGTGTCCGAGATCCCTTGGGATCTTTTTGTTTCTTTGGTGTCTAGACCAATGGTATATTATCGGAATATTGCTGTTATTTTGTATCAGTCTTTGCTTATCTCATAATAAGAACGTTTCTGGCGAAACTATTCCATTAGCTTTACCTTTTTCTAATAATTCTATGTCTAAGTTAACTAATGTTTCCGAAATTATATTATTATTTACAACTTTTTTATCGTTAACGTAGTAGTTTCTACATAACTTCAACATATGTATGTCTATCCGAGGTATCCCGGCCATATTGTAGATGTTTTTATTACTAACAAATTTTTGTTAATTATGTACTGGATTCCTGTATGTATTTAGACAGGCTCCAAAACGTTTTCTTTTGAATATCCTGATTCTTTCTATTGTGGAGGCACTTTGATTAAACCATTCTGGTACGACATATGTGATTATTGGCCTGATTAGTAAACAATAACATATGACCTTAGCTCTTTTGCTTAAATGTTTATTGTAAAATAAGTTTCCTAAGGATTGAAATGCTAGGTTAGCTTTGTATAATTGTGTGATTGGGTGCTCATGTAACCTTAACAGATAATCGATTTGAACCCCTAGGTATTTTACTGTTTTATTGTGAGGTATATCTATTTTTTGTCCGTTATCCCCTCTTATTTGTATCTTAAAATCCTTCCAATCCAGCCTTTCAGATCTACTCAACCTGCTGTGATCGAGCCTGATTATGATCGATTCGCACTTAGTGCACTTATTTTTAAGAACCATTTTCCGTAATGAAAATTCACGTTATTAACTAAAGACTCTAATTTATTTATTGCATCAGCTGGCTTTTTTGCGCTTACATATAAAATAAGGTCGTCAGCAAAAAAAACTGCATATTTATCAAAGTTTTGATTTAGTTCAAATAGATTAGCTAGGCCGCTAATGTATATGTTAAATAATATCGGGGCGTTTACCACGCCCTGCTGTAGGCCCTCAAATAATTTTCACACTTATGATTTTTTACCATTTATGTTAACAGTTAAAAGGCTTCTGTTTTGAAATGAACTGTACAGTATTTTGACTATATGGTCAGGGAATTTTTTTTGCGACAACTTGAAAATTAGGCCTTTTACCCAGACGGAATCGAATGCTTTTTCTATATCGACGAGGCACGCCGCTACCATTTTATGACCGTTTAGGCGATTGCACGTATCTCTTAAGACTTTATGGAGCGCGTGAAGCGTGGAGTGCTTATGTTTGAAACCAAATTGCTCGTCAGGGATTACTCGTTCTGATCTACAATGATCTTGTATTTGCTGGTTAACTAGGGTTTCGAATATTTTGCTGATGCCAGGAAACAGGTAAATGGGCCGATAGCTTTTTTAAGAATCGGCACTATCTTGGCCCTTTTCCACGAGTCCGGGTAGTACGAATTATTAATAATATTATTAAATATAGTTTTGTAGTTTTTTATTGTTTCTTTACTTATGTGTTTAAGTACTATATTCGGAATTCCGTCTACTCCAGATGACGTCTTATTATTTAAATTTTTAATGATAAAATGTGTTTCGGTTATGTTAAAAAATATTTTCTGATTATAATTATTAGGATAATTTGATAAGTTAGTATCATTAAACGTAGTTATTGTTTCATTATTTTCCTTTTTTTTTTAACTTTATTTTTTATTTCCCTGTATTTATTATTAACAATTTGAGTCAACCTATCGTTTAGGTCTTCAGGTTTTTTTTGACTCACATGTTGATAATTACTAGCTAACGCGTTTAGTATGTCTGTTTCATCTAGATTTTAATATATAATTAATCTTTGCATGAATATTGTTTGGATATATTGTGACGTTATATTTCTCACCCCGTGACACGTGAAGCGTCCCGGCCAGGGCTGTCCCGAACAACGTCAAAAGACACGAAAATTTGTCCCCAATTCAGCACTGGAACTCACGCAACTGGCACGGCATCTGAAACGCAAAAATACTGCCACTCTACGACGCTCGCGGCTCGGCCACCTCAGCTCGGCTTCCGGAGACTCTCACCTAGAGGAAGTCCTACCAGGGGTAGCCCATCGGGAAGCGAGCTACTCTCTTACGGAGAAGCGAGCCCCACGCCCTAAAAGAAAACGCTTTCCGGCACTGGCTTACAAAATAAGGACCTGAACTGCGGGTTTCTCGAGTTATCCACTTCACTTTATTTTGTTATTTACACTTACGCGGGCGTCTAGGCCCCGAAAATCTCGTCGCGATCCGTCACTATTTCGCGACACAAATTCCGCAATCACTTTCAGTCAAATAAAAATACTTGCTCAAAATTAAAAGTAATCATTTGTAAAAATAAAAAACGTATTAAACGTGCCTTTTTTCGCGGCTTGCATTTGACTAGACTATCTTTACATATATCTTATGTGTTTTTACGTACTTAAGAGCCTCAATGTAGATCATATCTCAATTACTAAGTATTTATTTAATGTAATATAGTTTATAAATTTTAGTCTGACAATTATTTATCATTATTTATCACGTACTTACATCACTTTATATTAATTACCACCCTGAAAATTAAATTTGAAAAATTTTACCGTGAGTTTGAATCGAACCAGAGTCCACAGGTATTTGAATCTGACGTGTTACCGCTGAGCTATGGCAACATTGGATTCGAGTAAAGAAAAACTGAAATAAATCGTTTAACTGATATAAATGTACCTACGTCACGCGGGAATCCATCGATATCTTGTGAATCCGTTACATTGAAGCACACGTCAGAACGTGTATATCATAATTGTAGTTGTTCGTTTAATATTTCCACAATATTTTGGCAAGCTCAGATCCGTGGGCCTTAAGACAAGAAGTTTCATGTTGACATTTGAGTCATATCCGCATTGAATACCAAACCAGTAGAAATTAGACGAGAATCATGTAATAACATCATATGACACCATTTAAAGACTAAAATTATAAGAATATATGTGTGTATTTGCACCTGACATATTTTATAAGACCTTACATACCGAGAATACATCAAAATACTAAGAAAAAAATAATATACATGAAGTTAAATGTATATGATCCTATATAGTTAATGCATAGCTATTTGCTTGTAAGACATGATACAAATGTATAAAGAATTTTCTTATACAAACTTATCAGAAGTGTATCAAGAAAAACCTATATCATAAAGTTTGCGTCATTAAATAGGGATATTTAATGATGGACGGGTAAAAAAAACAAGTCGAAAAATTGTAAATCAACATCAAGGTTCGCCATACGCAACCATCAGAAAATAACCTATATAAAATAATATGTACAAATATTTTATAAATTATACCATATGTACTTATTATCCACATATAGGTATATTTTGTTCCGAATCATGGTATATATTTTTACATCATATACACCGATACATTGGAAAGACAAGAAATTTACTGATAAAATATTATACCTCGCAATTTTGTGTCCGGTATACTAAAAGGAATTTATATCAGGTTTTATCATGTTGTACCAGAACCATTTTACAGGGCCACGCTGCTCTACGACCCTTGTCCCAGGGGCCGGCTCTCGCAGCAAACCATTTTTATTTTTTCGAACGTACTGATGTTGTTGGAGCGAATAAGTTGCTCCCCGTTTCGATAATGTGAAATGCTAAAGTCCTTAATTTGGCTTTCTACTAATAGGTTAATTATTTTTTTCGGATTATCATCGTATGCGTATATGGGCACGCTTAATTACTCGGCTATGACGAGGTGGTGCGCAGAGTAACACAAATTGTATACATATTGTACCAAATATTATAATTTTTTTTTTAGTCATGGTTATTAAACTGACTTTACAATTCTTCTAAAAAAATTTTTATGTGAATTTATTTAGTTACAATTCATTGTATATGAAACAATATTTTCTTAGTGCATTGTCAAGCATATGATCTGCAATAAATGTTTTAATAATGCTAAATTTGCTAATTTTAGGTGTATTTTAATTTTTCCACATACAATCAATTGTAACTGAATAAATTAACATAAACATTTTTTTAGAAAAATTGTAAAGTTAATTTTATAACACGACTTGAAAAAAAATTTCAGTATTGCTTCGCAGGTCCTTTGGGCCGCAAAATAGCCCCGGAGACGACGGCACTTATCTGACGAAATAGTAGTTTTCATCGGGTAAGTGCCATCGTTTCTGGGGCTTTTTTGCGGCGAATCCTATTTTTTCTACCTAGGGCACACGCGACCCTCAAAAACGCCCGACGTCGGAAAACTACTATTTCTTACCATGGGCACAAAAATCAACTGCCGCTTTGCACCTTCGGGCCACGCTTTCAATATAGATAATATGGTTGAAAAAATAAAATATAAAATAGCTATAAAAAATTTTTTCCCCTCACCCGTAACAGAAAATAATTATTTTGTTATTACATACACTCGTAGACTATCACAAAAAATACAACAATTTAAAAAACACAATATAAAAATAGCGTTTATATCTTATAAAAATTTACAAACAATTATAAAAAACAACAAAGATAAAACGGAAAAAGAAAATAAATCAGGTGTTTATGAACTTGCCTGTAGATCTTGCGATAAAAAAAATAGAGGACTAACACGTAGAGCTTTTAAACATAGATTAAAAGAACAAAAAAATGCTTATGAAAAATGTTTAGATACTTCTAGTTATGCGGACCACTTAATAGAATGTAAACACATTTATAATGAAAATTTAAAAATCTTATACACATGTCATAAAAGTAAAAAATTAGATGTATTAGAAGCATTAGAGATTAATAAATTGAAAAATTCAAACATTTTATTGAATGACATGTTAAATCTTATTAGTTCATTATTATTAAATATGTATTGTGTGTAATTTCGCCTATGTTGACTACGTACGTATTCGTGTGTTACTTCGCGTTGTTGTGGATCTTTAATGATAAATGTGTATATGTTTTGAATATAAGTGTAGTATGTCGTTCAGTCTTGCTGTACACGCGTCTGATGAAGGAACTGTGATACTGAAACGGCCGTAACGTTTTTATTTACAAATAAAGTGAAGATTGACTTATTTATTAACAGTCCTTTTTATTTATTAAACCACCAATATGTACGTTTCATGATTATTCCACCATCTCAACCTCCCTTCAAATTGAGCTGTATCGCGCTCCTGGTCCTAATTTCATTCGATCGTACATTAATGCTGTAAACTATGCTCCACGAGCAATTTTCCGTACGCATTACAGCACGTCATAATCATACATCATAAAACTGATGTTTACCGCCTCGGGGTTCAATTTCAACAGTTTTAACGCAATAAACTTCTGATGGCATCCGATCTCTTTCTCTCTCTCTCTCTCTCTCTGAAAAAAAAAAAAAAAAAATTGATCCAATAGGGTACCTGCACTCGGATGTTAAAAAAAAAAAAAAAAAAAATTGATCCAATAGGGTACCTGCACTCGGATGTTAATTGTATTTGCCCACACCCTTAAAGGTTCCGCCGACCCCCCGTGGGAGCTCCACCTCCCGCACCACCACCACTGCCAGCATCGTTGTTCAACGTCCTGCCGGGTTCGGGCTTCAAGAGCCCAGTCGCACCCTTGAGTCTCCTGGCGAGCTACGGCACCCTGGGCCAGCAGCAACACCAGCCGCAGCGCGGGACTGCACCGGCGAAGGATCTCTCACCGCTAACCAAGCATCCTCAGTACAGCCCGGAGTATCGTCCAGTGGGAGTCGAGCCTCCTCTGGTCGGGATGCAGGTGCCGGTATCCCACAGGGGCGGCCTTGACGACGACAGGGGACCCATTCACACGATTCCGGCCCCAAACCTTGGTCCCACTGCCGGCAAGTCTTACCAACACCAGCAGCAACAGCAATCCAAGAAGGATCAGGAGCTGCCGAGGCGACCGCCTTACTCCGTCACTCAGGTCGACTATGCGAGTATCTTCGGACAAGGTAAGCGAGCGATATGTCTTTGTTTCCTTGCATCGTGTTTTATTATATATAAGTACATATCAAGCGATAGTAGCCGCTAAAAGCTCAGTTTTGCGGAGCCAGGCAATTAATTCCGTGTGTAGGAGCGATCGATACTTGCGAAACGCGGACGCTTCGAGTTGCGGGACGTGATGTATGTCCTCTGTCGGTCGTTAGTCCACTTATTTATTTTGCAGGGGTTCACGGGATATTGCGTCCCACGTATAGGTGGAAAGAGGAGAGCGAGGGTGTTTTTTCAGGGGAAACGTGCGGGTCACGAATCAACCAAGTGTTATTACTACACAGAAATAAATATAACTAGGCAAGTGGATAGAAAAAATAACCCGGTTTAGTTGGATATTTCATTTTAACTTCTATTCGAGTTTTCTAAGAGTAAAAACTTCATTTGTCGGTGAATCCTTTGACGTTAAAATTACGCGATTAAATAATATGATGTAGCCTGCAATATCATGATTTTTTTAATGAGAAAAGACTGGAAAGTGATCGTCTTTGCGAGTAAAGCTTACAAAACTGAGCCAGGAATGAAATAATCAAAAGAGAGGAGATGGACGCAAAATACCAAAAGAGATTGCTCATTAAAAAATCGTTCCGCAACTCTGTATCTTGGAAAAATTCTGTGATGGCATCTTTTTTCATTGTCAAAGAAAGTGGGAACCTGAAAGTTTACTGGGAGTAATGGAAATATAACAAAAAATTGGTATCATTAGTATTACAGTTCCAGTAACTCTGGTACGTGCTGTTTTGAAATTTTACTTTACTTCTTTATTAGATCCAACTGAGGCTCTTTGAGAAAACATTTCGCTGTGCATATAATAATAATACAATTGATAGCAGATTGCCTATTTCATCAACTTTATTCACAAAAAAATAGCTGTTTAAATCAAAATTTAATATTAATTGTATATTTTACTTAGTAATCCTGCATACGAAAAGCCTTACGGGTGACAGCCACTAGACTCTTTACTAATGGAACCAAAGATATCGGGTTGACAGCTACTGCAGCGCTACTATCAAAGTCACATGTATTAAGCCACTTAGTACTTACAATTACCAAGTATTCCAAAATATTAGTGGTTTGAATTAATTTTATACGAAGCAGTGGTTGTCTTTAAACATAGAAAAAATAAAAAATTACCAAAAAAATAGGCTAAAAAATTATTCCCTATGAACATGACGAAGTAAAATTTCTCGATACTTGTACGTGTTCATACATTGATCCGTTTGAAAACTGCTTTGCATCTTTTACAAAATGTCAACAAGCGTCTTTTTTTAATGAACTTTATATAAATTCATGAATATAAAACAGTTATTTACGAGTTACTTAACTTACAAGTAAACCTACCCAAGTGTCAGTCACCGATTTTGATGAAACTTTGCATAGTGGTAGATAATCAAAAAATAAATAACACGTGTTTTTTTTTATCGGCGGAGAACGGTTCCTAAGGGTTGAAATCTACCCTTAAGTTTTTACCCTTAAAACACATATTCTNCTTAATGCACGTGGCTGGAGCCGGCTCGAGCGTGCAGCAGCAGCAGCCAGAGCTCCACTTGGGTCAGCCGGTTAGTACGGGGCCTCCCATGTCCGCGGCCAAGCTCTACGAGGTCCTGAACGCGTTCCCGCACCAGCTGACCGAGCAATACGCCCTCAACCAGGGACCCCAGATACAGCAGCATCTGCTGCAGCAGCACATCTCGCAGATGATGCAGCAGCAGCAGGACGGGGAGGGCTCGCTGATCAAGGTATATGGGCAATGCGCTGGTGTCGAAGGTTTGGGGGTATACTCGTTAAAATATGCCTATTTTATGTCCACTTTTAAAACAAAAGAGGCCTCGAGGACAGGCCACCCAGGCTTTTGTGTGTATAGAAAAGTGTAAAATGTGATAGTTTTTCTGAGCTCTCAACCCCCCCTCGTTTGCTTTTTTGTACATTATTGCTTTCAATCCCACGAATTCCATGATACTTGGAAATCAATGCGACAAGTCCTTGTCCTCCGGTTGGATGCGAGCTCGATTTTTTCTACCAAGGGCAAACTTAGAGAAGGATTTGCTTACTACCCTATCAATGTACAATTGTATGTTAACAGAAAATTAGATTACATGTTCCTTATAACTTTTTGAATTTTAACTGACACAAATGGCATGTTAATAGTTAATATTAAACGTAATAAATGTAATAAAAAACGAAGTTCATAATTTATCAGTAGAAACATAATTTTTGCTGTGGAAAAATGTTGGAATTGAATATTGATATTTTAACTATTACAATACGTATGGTTTCGGGATGCATATTATACATCAGTTAGTAGTTAATATATGAAGTTAATTATTAACAAATCCTTCTCTCAGTGCGCAGTACACGTCCTATGGTAAAAAAGCCCAAAATAGGAAGATTTTTTATTTTTTCATTTATTTTTGAAAAATATTAAGTTTAAAAGAAAATATTATAGAATATGTGTTTTAAGGGTAAAAACTCAAGGGTAGATTTCAACCCTTAGGAACCGTTCTCCGCCGATAAAAAGAACACGTGTTATTTATTTTTTGATTCTCTACCACTATGCAAAGTTTCATCAAAATCGGTGACTGACACTTGGGTAGGTTTACTTGTTAGACGTACAATAGCTAGAAAGTTGAAAAAAAAAAAAAAAAAAAAAAACTGTCAACTGTACCATTAGAGCTTCTTAAAAATCTACGATATATTCAAGTGAAAACCAGCAAAAAATAACAACCATTGAATCGTTTATTCATGAAGTCATATATTTTAAAACGTATACTAACAACAATTTTACTATACTTACATCTTTACATCAATCTATGAATCATTTTTCCTGTCATGACAAAAAATTTAAGTTTCCATGTACAAGTAGGCATTCACATATCATAAGTAGCTGATTGGATGTAATTTTTGCAATCGATTATCAACTGTAAGATTAGATAGAAATATTTTCCCGAACAGGAATTTTTTCTAACGAATGGCAATGCAACGAAATACTAATTCGTACTATATTTTTTCTTAAGTTTCGTTCTTTGCAAATTAAATTTTACATAATTCAGGTTATGTCATTATCACTTCTCCTTTAGTTACAGGGTAGTGATTACAATTACTGATTTACATTAATCTCATTTCACTTGTCCATCCCTACTTTATTTTGTTGACAACAAACGTACATGGGACATTCTACCGAAAACGGCATATTTCATGCCACAGTCGATTACAAAAGCGTTTAGGGATTATCGATCTGGAAACTTTTGTGATTAATTAACGGATGTTTACTGCTGAAGGTACAATAGAATTCAGACTATAAAAAAGTATTCCTTCAGTTGGAGATGCAAAAAAGGAGCTAAATTACCGTTACGGGCTCATGTCTCATTCGAAAATTAGCAGTTTTGACGACGCTTGGAATCAAAACACAGAGTTTTAAATTTTTCTACGGTATGGGATATTAAATTTATTAACACAAACAACATTTTCACGCATTTCAGACAGCTAAAAAAAATTTTTCCAAGAATCGGATGCTGTTAAAGTTGCGGGACTAAAATCTTATAAATTTAACATTTCAGCGAAAAATACTCTTACAAACGCACGCAATTGAATTTGGGCGTTCTTGCAACGTTTGGTTGTCGACTCAGAAGGTGACAGGATAAAATATAGCTGTTTTGTATATGATAAAGATGAAATGGCGAAGTTTAATTTTCAATTGGTGCGTCACAATATCGATCTTCCAACTAATTTATGAAGAGCCCGTAACGCTTCTTTTTTTGCTATAGCCTGTAACGATATGAATCACACTTTATCTTCGTTTCATGTTGGATTATTGACTCGGATAGTGACTTGTACAAACGTTAATTGTAAGTACATGATATAAATGTGAGAAAAAATAAAAATTTTCATGGAGAGCGCCCTTATCTCAATTATGATGAGATTTTATAAAAGCCCGTAACGCTCCTATTTTTCATAAGTAAAATAAAAAAAGTCGTTAAAAATTTTCTCAGACAAATCCAGAAGGGCCCAAATTGTAGCTTGTTTTTGTCACGAACAATGCAAAAAAAAATATTTTAACACTGAATGATCCATTTAAAGTATTTGTCCATTCCAACCCTTAAATTACGCCGGTTTTCGTAAAATGACTCATGTATATATTATATGATTCAAAATATGTTTAATTTATTTTGTAAATTCCAATGCAACAATATTTCAGCATTAAGAAAATACGTAGCGATAACACATAAATGTGAAAAAACTTATTTTTAGAATCAAGTGTGATGCCACAAAGGATTTCACCCTCCAGTCCGCGGCCGACGAGTATTAGTACTGTTCAACACCAGTACGAAGTAACGGAGTCAAACGAAGTCAATTCCGCGCTTCCGGCGTACTTTGCGCCCGACTTTGACTCTGCACAATACGCATCCTCCGTTATTCAGGAGCAACAGGTTTGTTGATTCAAAAATTATAATAGTAATGATAGTGATAATAATAATAATGATTATATTTATAATATTATTAGCAATAATAAATTTTACACTCACAGCTGGAAAACGCTTTCCAATTGTATGCGTGTATGGTTCCAGTCTCATTTTAATCGCATTGCTTTCGCAATTTCATGAGCTTTGATGGCCTTTCCCTGCAATCTAATTTTCTACAGCGCCCAGCAACTCTTTTGACGAGCGATGCGTTGATATTGGAAATGAAAAATAAAAAAAAAAACTCGTTGGAGCGACTAGGTGCTTCACGATTCCTGGAGTGACTTTGCAATCGAATTATTCAATCGACCATTTTTGTTACGACTTCATTTAAACTAAAGCAAATTGTCAGTTACCGAGAATCAATCGATAAACAGCCATATGGATTCACAGTGAATTAAAGGCTTATTTTTTTCTGCACACTGTGTGAATTCACTTCCAAGTTTCCAGTGTTTTGCCATCGCTGTTGATTCAGTTGATTGTTCTGATGGATTACCTGTTTCTGTTATGCCTAGTTCTAGTGTAAATACTGTCTAAACACGCAGTCAGGACTTGGGCATAGTACACGACATTGTGAGCAACATGAGTTCCATCTCGAAAGAGTGCCTCCAAAGAAACTTGAAAATCGGGGACAAATTTGGGATGTTTTTTGTAGATTTCTTTGTGTACATAAGTATATGTACGAGTGACAATTAAAGCTTTAAGTATACAAAGGCACAAAAGTCGTTACTATAACGTGTGAGTCTCGTCATCGCGTACACTTACTTGTTCCTCTCGCACTCTCATGTATTAGTTAAATTATTAATTGGGACTGAGCGGGAGACAAGAGTTGGTGCAAACATTGCCTCCTTCTGCTAATTACAGCTATGTTTCTTCGGTCTTAGTGTGCTAGCTTTTGCGAGATTTTCTGTCGTGGACCCTCGAGTTACTGAGCTACTGGTGCCTTCAGCTTTCTCTTGTTTGATGCATTGGTCAGAGAAGCGGAAGAAATTTTCTAGTTATTTGTTTGCTGTTATACGCAAAGTTGTGATTTCGTCGATAAATCTGAGGAAAATTACTGAAAAATTTAATACATGAATTAATTTTTTCGTAGCAAACTCTATTATACACTCTGGCCTCGAAATAACTATCTTTTATCTTGAAAAAATACTTTATATTCATGACTTTTCCAGGTTATCACTGAGATTTTAAGGTTTTTGAAAAGATACGAGTCTCCTCTGTTTGACGTATTAAATTAATTAATTTCTAAGTACAAGTTATAAAGAAAATTTCTAATTAAATATCGTATTCTTGATCAATAGAAATACAACTTACTCAACATATTATTAAATTTTGAATCGTACATATTTTTTATAATTTAANTTATCTCAATTATGATGAGATTTTATAAAAGCCCGTAACGCTCCTATTTTTCATAAGTAAAATAAAAAAAGTCGTTAAAAATTTTCTCAGACAAATCCAGAAGGGCCCAAATTGTAGCTTGTTTTTGTCACGAACAATGCAAAAAAAAATATTTTAACACTGAATGATCCATTTAAAGTATTTGTCCATTCCAACCCTTAAATTACGCCGGTTTTCGTAAAATGACTCATGTATATATTATATGATTCAAAATATGTTTAATTTATTTTGTAAATTCCAATGCAACAATATTTCAGCATTAAGAAAATACGTAGCGATAACACATAAATGTGAAAAAACTTATTTTTAGAATCAAGTGTGATGCCACAAAGGATTTCACCCTCCAGTCCGCGGCCGACGAGTATTAGTACTGTTCAACACCAGTACGAAGTAACGGAGTCAAACGAAGTCAATTCCGCGCTTCCGGCGTACTTTGCGCCCGACTTTGACTCTGCACAATACGCATCCTCCGTTATTCAGGAGCAACAGGTTTGTTGATTCAAAAATTATAATAGTAATGATAGTGATAATAATAATAATGATTATATTTATAATATTATTAGCAATAATAAATTTTACACTCACAGCTGGAAAACGCTTTCCAATTGTATGCGTGTATGGTTCCAGTCTCATTTTAATCGCATTGCTTTCGCAATTTCATGAGCTTTGATGGCCTTTCCCTGCAATCTAATTTTCTACAGCGCCCAGCAACTCTTTTGACGAGCGATGCGTTGATATTGGAAATGAAAAATAAAAAAAAAAACTCGTTGGAGCGACTAGGTGCTTCACGATTCCTGGAGTGACTTTGCAATCGAATTATTCAATCGACCATTTTTGTTACGACTTCATTTAAACTAAAGCAAATTGTCAGTTACCGAGAATCAATCGATAAACAGCCATATGGATTCACAGTGAATTAAAGGCTTATTTTTTTCTGCACACTGTGTGAATTCACTTCCAAGTTTCCAGTGTTTTGCCATCGCTGTTGATTCAGTTGATTGTTCTGATGGATTACCTGTTTCTGTTATGCCTAGTTCTAGTGTAAATACTGTCTAAACACGCAGTCAGGACTTGGGCATAGTACACGACATTGTGAGCAACATGAGTTCCATCTCGAAAGAGTGCCTCCAAAGAAACTTGAAAATCGGGGACAAATTTGGGATGTTTTTTGTAGATTTCTTTGTGTACATAAGTATATGTACGAGTGACAATTAAAGCTTTAAGTATACAAAGGCACAAAAGTCGTTACTATAACGTGTGAGTCTCGTCATCGCGTACACTTACTTGTTCCTCTCGCACTCTCATGTATTAGTTAAATTATTAATTGGGACTGAGCGGGAGACAAGAGTTGGTGCAAACATTGCCTCCTTCTGCTAATTACAGCTATGTTTCTTCGGTCTTAGTGTGCTAGCTTTTGCGAGATTTTCTGTCGTGGACCCTCGAGTTACTGAGCTACTGGTGCCTTCAGCTTTCTCTTGTTTGATGCATTGGTCAGAGAAGCGGAAGAAATTTTCTAGTTATTTGTTTGCTGTTATACGCAAAGTTGTGATTTCGTCGATAAATCTGAGGAAAATTACTGAAAAATTTAATACATGAATTAATTTTTTCGTAGCAAACTCTATTATACACTCTGGCCTCGAAATAACTATCTTTTATCTTGAAAAAATACTTTATATTCATGACTTTTCCAGGTTATCACTGAGATTTTAAGGTTTTTGAAAAGATACGAGTCTCCTCTGTTTGACGTATTAAATTAATTAATTTCTAAGTACAAGTTATAAAGAAAATTTCTAATTAAATATCGTATTCTTGATCAATAGAAATACAACTTACTCAACATATTATTAAATTTTGAATCGTACATATTTTTTATAATTTAACTGCTCGCACGAGATAGTAGACAAGTATACTGATATACTTTAGTTTGAAGAAAAGGAATAACACAAAAGTAAGCAAAATCATCTCGTTTACAAATTAAAAAGGTCATGTTTTAAAGCGATAGAGTATCTTAGGTATTACTGGAAAGATTTCAGGAGGCTATCTACTCAAATATATGTTTTTTTTGTTAAAATTAATACAGCGATTTATTGAGATCTCATAACAATATGGTATTACCATATGCAAGGGAGACACCATAATATTTAAGAAAAAATGAGTATATGAATATTGGCATATGCACGAGATATTTTTCCAATTTTCGAAAAAGATTCAGAAAATATAGGAACCTTTTTTGCTTTTCATCCAATTTCAATTTTTCAGACTATTTTACTCCTCTAACTATTTCAGCTAGAGTCATCGAGGGTTATTTTTTAAAATATTTAATATATCAAAAGTTACACACAATTATTTACACGAAAATGCAAGCAATCGTCTAAAAACTTATATTTTCGTATAAACAATGGTACATAACTTTTTATGTGTGGAATATTTTAAAAAATTACCCTCGATGACTCTAGCTGAAATAGTTAGAGGAGTAAAATAGTCTGAAAAATTGAAATTGGATGAAAAGCAAAAAAGATTCCCATGTTTTCTGAATCTTTTTTAAAAATTGGAAAAATATCCATACGCAATGTGCCAAAATTCATGTACTTATTCTTTCTGAAATATTAAGGTAATGGCTCACATTTTACTCTTACGGCACATAAATTTTTTAAGGATATTAGCGAGATTAAAATTACTTGTCTATCAATATTCCCATTTAAAAAGAAGATTAAGTAAAAAATAAAAAAAGAAATGAAATAAAGGAAATTAAAAAAAAAAGAAAAAAATTAAAAGAAACAAACCAGGGGGTATAAATGGGTCATGGGACCCGTGGTAAGAACGAAATTCTTTAAACATGAGATGAGTGCCAAAAAATAATTAAACATAAGATGTATATCGAAAAGAGTTATAAAATAAAGAAACACAATTTCTCAGGTAACAAGGGGGTCACGAGACCCATAGGAAGAACGAAGCTCTGTAAGAATAAGTACTGCATTCATGTAAGTAGACAGTAAAACAAAAACTTGAAAACGAATAAAAAAAAAAATTAAAAAAATTAGTTCAGTTCTTACGATGGTTGAACTTCGTAAGTACTGTATTTATGCACGACGCTCTCACGAAGTTCAACCATCGTGAGTACTTAACTAAATTTTTTTTTTTTATTATTGACATGTTGCAACACGAGAAAAATTAAGCTCACAATGAAATGCACGTGCTTTCTACGTAACACTCAAAATCATTTCTCCTTACGGGGTTAGAGCGGTACAGTCAGTCTCAAAAGTTAATTCAAATTAAAAATTAGTGTATTTTATGACTATTCTTGATAAATCATGCGAGCTTTTCCATATCGTACAGCAGAAGATTACTATCAAGTGAAAAAATAAAAAATTAATACTTCAAAATCGAATTTATGCTCCATGTTTTATTTTTTATCTGCTGTATATAGATATACCAATAGCATTTTCGTAAAATTTTTAATTAAAGTATTTCTTAAACCGTGACGGCTTGCTTCCTCAAATTTGGATATGTTATTTTAATTGTTACTTACAACTACATACTAGTTTTTTGAAAGAATTGTAAAAATATTTTCCAAGTTATTGGTAAAAATGTACATGTCGCGACGACGTTCTAGTAAGATCCTGTGTATAAGATACTAAGTTTGCTATTTTTTTTTCTCAAAAACTGTGATGCTACGGTTCCTGAAATTTCAATATGTTGTTAACGTAATGAAAACAAACGCATTATAATTTTTCGAAGACTGTCGTAAGAAATTTTTTTTTCGCTCTAACCCCCTTAAGAAGCCTGTTGCGGCCGTATTCATAATTGATGACAGCCGACGCCACTATGTGAGAGCCAAAACAAACTATTTATATAATTATTTATTGACGATTTGCCCTAAATTGCTTATCAAATTTGAAATAAGCACCCTCAAAAACCATTAAAATCATATGCAACTCGAGATATACATATAAAATGATCCTACGTAATTCATTGATTAATTTGTGAGAGCCAAAACAAACTATTTATATAATTATTTATTGACGATTTGCCCTAAATTGCTTATCAAATTCGATATAAGCACCCTCAAAAACCATTAAAATCATGTACAACTCGATATATACGTATAAAACGATCCTACGCAATTTATTGATTAATTTGTCAAATTATTTATACAATTATTTAACATTTTGAATCAAAATGCGTCAAAGTTGAGAAGATCATTGAGCTCGAAAAACATGTAACACATAAAGCTTTCAACTGCTACCTCTAAGTATCTTTTCTATTCATTATTGTTTGAACAAAAAAGGTTTTTTAATCATTTCCTGCTTTCAGGGCTGCTTGAAACTTTCTATTGGGATGTAATATGGGCCACTGGAAGGGATAAAAAATTCAACATGGCGCGGAAGAGTCAACGCATATGCATGCGCAGCATAGGACTCGGAGGCTATTTTTCCTCCGTATTTAAATTTTTGATTACAATGAGGCCCGTGCGTTTTTCTAAACTATTTTTACATCAGGAAGCAGCTCCCAGTACACTTTTTTTATACTCTAGAGCTATGTAACTCACGAAAATCCGAATTAAAATATGCAGCTGCTGATAGCTTTCCCGCGTATACATATATCTACAGCAGTGCTCGTATACATATAGGTACAGCACTCTATCAGCAGCTGCGTATTTTAATTCGGATATTTGTGAGTTACATAGCTCTAGAGTATAAAAAAAGTGTACTGGGAGCTGCNTTGTTTTTTTTTTTATAGGAGGAAGAGACTTTCAGTAAGCAACTTCCGTTTCATGAAAATCTGTCGTTTTTAAAATTCCAGCCCCTCAAGCACGCGTCACAAAGAACTTCGTTCTAAAAATGTATTGAAGACCTTGAAAGTAACTGTACGGATAATTAAATTGCTCCTTGCGATATTAAAAAAACTAGAGTTCTTTAAAAAAATTCACGACCTCTCATAGAACCCTGATTTTTGGAATTCATATGCAACATGACTCACGACACCATTAAATGATTTCAATTAATAATCATTGAAAACACATTTGTAGTTAAGTATCGTTTGTTCCAATAATAATTATGATTTTTTCTTTTTCTGTTAGTACATTGTTGCAAACGAATGGTCTACGTTAAGAATACATCGATGGTTCGAAGGAAAAAGTAGCCACCTCAAAATTTTGTTCGAAAACCAGTCACCTCAAATTTTCTTTCAAGAAGTAGATACGTCGAATGTTGCTCCTAGAACCAGACACGTTAAATATATATTCAAGAAACAGACCCATTGGCTTTAGTTCAAATAGTAGACACGTCGGAAATAAAATTTTTTTGTTTCTACCCGAAAAGGATGGATTTCCATGTCTATTTCTTGAATGGAAATTCGACGTGTTTGGTTCTTGGAGCAAAATCCGACGTGTTTGCTTTTTGAAAGAAAATTCGAGGCAACTTGTTTTCAAACAAAATTTTGAGGTGGCTACTTTTTCCTCCAAGCCATCGATATGTATAATTGTGGACAATAAGGTGGAGTAAATACACTCTCTAACCTACTAATAACTTATCAAAGGTGTACTTGCATCCCTAGCTAATGAAAATAATTCAACAGCATCGCAAGCTGCATCGAAAATAAAAATATGAATGTTTCTCGTGAAAGACAAAAAAAAAAAAAATGCCAAGAAAAATAGTCAAGCCAGTAAAAAGAAAGCTTTGATGCTCTCGTTCGAATGAAAGTTGCCACGGAAATCCATACAGCTGCCGGATTGCATCAGCAAGTTAAGAACAAAAGCAAAGTCATCGAAACAGCAAACAAATAATCCATCATCTTCTCTCACTGCAAGCACGCTCCGCTACAGCCTGGAAAAAGCTGCACCACTCGGCTAATATTTGCCAACAAACATCGGAAAGCTTTTACGGAAGCTCCTCTCATTCTAATCCTACCCTGTCTTTCGACTCGCAATTATTCGAGTACCCAAGCATATATATGAAGAAATCCACAAAAAATATCCTGTTTTTGTTCCCCATTATTATAAAAAATGCACACCTTCGATATAGGACTCATTTTACTCGTAATCCCATGTACCTACTATGAGGAAAAAATTTTGAACACGGGTTTCAGTGAGGGTGATACACCCTTTTTCTGCGATTTACATGTTAAAATTATATCTGTACATGTGATTGCTATATACATAATTTTAACATGTAAATCGCAGAAAAACGGTGTGTCACCCTCACTGAAACCCGTGTTCAAAATTTTTTCCTCATAGTAGGTACATGGGATTACGAGTAAAATGAGTCCTATATCGAAGGTGTGCATTTTTTATAATAATGGGGAACAAAAACGGGATATTTTTTTGTGGGTTTCCTCATATATGTTATGCAGCTTTATATATAAAGAGCGCGCAATCAACATAGCATATAAGCACACTAATGCACACACAATGTATTATATTATATATGTGTATCCCGATCTCGTAGGCTAACGATGTTTACCAGAGCCATCCGTCTGGCCCGTTTCCATCCCCGTCGTCGCCCCGGACGAGCACCCAGCATCGACTACAGCAACAGTTGGCGGATCAGCAGCAGGCCGACGCGGCGGCGTCATCGAGCGACAGCATCTCCATGCACACGAACCTCCACAGCTTAATGCACGTGGCTGGAGCCGGCTCGAGCGTGCAGCAGCAGCAGCCAGAGCTCCACTTGGGTCAGCCGGTTAGTACGGGGCCTCCCATGTCCGCGGCCAAGCTCTACGAGGTCCTGAACGCGTTCCCGCACCAGCTGACCGAGCAATACGCCCTCAACCAGGGACCCCAGATACAGCAGCATCTGCTGCAGCAGCACATCTCGCAGATGATGCAGCAGCAGCAGGACGGGGAGGGCTCGCTGATCAAGGTATATGGGCAATGCGCTGGTGTCGAAGGTTTGGGGGTATACTCGTTAAAATATGCCTATTTTATGTCCACTTTTAAAACAAAAGAGGCCTCGAGGACAGGCCACCCAGGCTTTTGTGTGTATAGAAAAGTGTAAAATGTGATAGTTTTTCTGAGCTCTCAACCCCCCCTCGTTTGCTTTTTTGTACATTATTGCTTTCAATCCCACGAATTCCATGATACTTGGAAATCAATGCGACAAGTCCTTGTCCTCCGGTTGGATGCGAGCTCGATTTTTTCTACCAAGGGCAAACTTAGAGAAGGATTTGCTTACTACCCTATCAATGTACAATTGTATGTTAACAGAAAATTAGATTACATGTTCCTTATAACTTTTTGAATTTTAACTGACACAAATGGCATGTTAATAGTTAATATTAAACGTAATAAATGTAATAAAAAACGAAGTTCATAATTTATCAGTAGAAACATAATTTTTGCTGTGGAAAAATGTTGGAATTGAATATTGATATTTTAACTATTACAATACGTATGGTTTCGGGATGCATATTATACATCAGTTAGTAGTTAATATATGAAGTTAATTATTAACAAATCCTTCTCTCAGTGCGCAGTACACGTCCTATGGTAAAAAAGCCCAAAATAGGAAGATTTTTTATTTTTTCATTTATTTAAAAAAAAACATATTTACTAATCCTTACTTCAATTTTTATACCATACAGATGGCACACTGAGAGAAAAAAATAAATTTTTTTAGAGAAATTCCAGCAAAAATTACCATTCCGCACAGCTAATCGGATTCAAGATGGCAATAAAGGAATAATTTTTTATTTTTAATGGTAAAAATTATTGTTTGATAGTTACAACTGCAGTTTAGTAAAAATTGGGGTTAGAACAGTAAAATTACTATACTGGAACAGTAAACCTTAAAAGGATTGACTAATCAATTTTACTTTCCAGCATAATTTTACTATCCAAACCATAATTTTAACTGTTAAAACCATAATTTTCACTAAGAAAAATAATAATTATTTTCCTTTTTTGCCAGCTTGCATTCGATTTACTAAGCGGAATGGTAACTTTTGCTGGAATTTCTCCACAATTTTTTTAATTTTTTTTTTCTCAGTGTACATAAATGAAAATGTGGGAAAAATATATTTTCTTGAAATTCTCATTTTTCCTTTCGACACCGAACTTGCAAGTTTTACACTACTAATAAACAAAGAAAACTATTTTTTTTTAACTGCAAAATATTCTTTAGAGTCTTAACACGTAGTTGAAAGCTTTATTTTTAACGTATACATTTTTACTTACCTGTGTATGGACTAAAAATGCCTAAAAATTGTCTCTATCACTTTCAAAACCAAACGTGGATTTGCTGAGTATTTTTTTTAGTAAAAATTAAAAAAAATTTTTTTAATTGATTTTTTGAATGTTCTCAATGTTCTCAATGGACGCTTAAGCACAGCAATAAGGAAAAAAAGGATATTTTCATTAATTCTAGAAAGCATTCAAAGTGTTGTACTACTGTAGTACAAGTAGACTCATTGATGAAATAGCCCTTAATCATAAGCAGACCTATTATTAAGCCTATCTATGTTATTCAGGTCTAAACTAGGAATAAAAAGACTTATGAAGCTAGTGTGAGAATTGTTGACAAATTTATTTTCATTTATTGATTTATTCAATAATATAGCCTAAAAAATATTATCAACGCTGAAATCAGTGATCACTTTAATTATATCAAAGGTGTAATAATCTTACGTAATAAAGTTATAAATAAACGATTTTTCCGATTTCTTAGAAAATCATCAATGAAAGTTTAAAAACAAAAAGTACTCATTTTTAAAATACAGTTAATTATAAGATGTATACACTGATTTCAAGCATTTTAATTCGATTTATTAATAACTCACGCACTAAAATTCTTTTGCATTTCACGAAATAAGTTGATTAGTTTTGAATAGTTTTTCCTAACGATAGCCAATATCATGTACACCGAATACTTTATTGATACACAGACGAATTGTCTAACCAAGAGAATTTCACCAGAAACGTAATCGCATCGACACTTCATCAAAAAGTTTGTCTTCTTTTAATTCATTGCATGAAACACTTGTGATTGTGCTTCATTTAATAGCTGCATTGTCATTCACAAATAAATTAATTTTTCTAATATTGAGAATACAAGCACATCAATTGTATTACTAATGATAAAAATTTTTTTTATGTCAGACATCTCTGCCACAGCCGACGCTACACTCGTTTAATTACGATGAGCAGACCAATAAGCAAAGCCAAAAGCAGCAACAGCAGCAGAATATATTTATTGATCAAAACTACGCCTCAGGAAAAGTAACGGCGGATTACAGCTTGGCACCAGAAACTTCTGAAATTGCTATTCAGGACATTAGCGTAGGTGATGGTAACGAGCAGCAAGAAAATCATATCGAATTTGACAGTCCCGTTGGTCACGTGAAGCCTACCTCTTATTTTACCAAGGTACGTTACGCTAATTCAATACAGGTATCACATTATTTTTTTCACATAAGTATACTAACTGAAGTTGGCAAAAAGGGAGTTTTATTTTCACTAATCAGCTACCAGTATAATCATTGAAATCTATGTAAAAAACCAATGCTCGTGGTTCTTTCCAAACCCATGATGCGTTGAATTAAAATTGGAAAGACCATTCAGTACAAACAAATACACATTTTAAACAGTTTGAAATCATTATTTACTTTAAATTAGAAAAAAAAAAATTAAATCTTTTTAATATTTTAACAAATGATTATATTTAATAACAGTTTTATGGATAATGACAAAAAGTTCTTGTCATGTTTGTTAATAAAAAGTCTAAAGTTTTTAGAAAAATCAGTTTACAACAGAAGCTTACATAAAAACCTCAGGTTTTTCTCTAAGAGCATAGTTGGTACATTGATAATCTCTGCAGACAAATAATTTGATAAGTAAACAGAAAAAATCTTTGTTTTATAAACACAAAAATATTATGACACAACAACGAAGATACAAGGATAAAAACTAATAGCCAAAAAGATTACCATAAAAATATATTAATACTAAACAATAAACACAACACACAAAAACAATAACAAAAAATTAATTATTTAACAAAAAAATCATGACAACTTTTCAATGCACTTAGAAGATATATAAGCTTATTGTTCTAGGCTTCAAAAAAGTCTCCAAAGAAGCAGTTATTATTTTTAAAAATTTTTACCCATCACATCTGTTTGACAGAATACAAAGCTTGTTGTTAGAACAAAAGTATATATGTATACAATCAAATGAATGTGAAGAACATTTACCAAATTTGTCAATAAGTGTAGTACGTGTAAAAAGGTTGGCTATAGTGTTTCTGTAACTTATTTATATGTAAATATTACATTATGATTTATATTTTTTTTTATCATAAAAAAAGTTTTTTCACTTATTTTATACAACAAGTTTCTTTTACTGGAAGACAAAATAATACTATAAATAAAATACACTACGCATCTATGTACTTCTCTGTATTTTCGAATACAGATAACACACTCCCACACAAATAAGACGTCAAATAATAATTAAAAGAACATCCTAAGCCTAAAAACAGAATTTATTGAATGTAAAACTTTTAAACTTCCTGTATAAAAAAATGCTTACGTTAAAAATAATATGAAATAATACAGTACCGATCTTCGTAAAGGTGATTTCAAAAAGAAAATCTTAAAAATTTTTCGTGTTTGGATGAAACTCGGTCGCCAACTGTGTACTTGGATTAATGAAAAAAAATCTGTGAACATGAAGTAAAGCCCCACGATAAGTCATAATTTTCACAGCTAATTACCGAAGACTCTTAAACAAATGTAACCCGATGAGTTTCGAGCTTTCCCAAATTACAAAGTTAATGTATAACCAAGCGAGATTGCCCAACGAGAAGAAAAAGAGGGCAAAAGCAGCCGAGCCATTGCGTAGGCAAGTTACCCCAACTTTTAATAACAGAGGGCCTCGATGGGAACGTCCCACGTTGGCCTGTCATTTCCCCATAGATCGGGAACGACGAGCAGAGCGCGGCCCCGCAGTTCTACACGACCCTGCCGAACCGCGACGCAGCCGAGAAGTTGGCCGCCCTGGCGGCCGCCGGCAACGTCAACAGCCAATTGATAGGCCAACTGAGGAAGCAGCAAGCGGACCGGCAGATCCCACCAAACCACAAGGAGGAGCTCGCGGACGAGGGGGGCCAGCATGACTACAGGCAAAAGCTCCTCCAACGGCGGCGTAAGGTTAACGACGAACAGGCCCGACGCAACGAGGTATAAATCTAATTTGCCCNTATTGCACGCGCGAATTCGAGTGAAAACTCAATGAGCTTCCGCAAGGGAATGATACCATAATGTACATTCCACGTAGACCCGCTCCCCGGAGACTCGAACCGAATAAAATGCTGTCAATCTGTTTTTTTCTTTTTTTTTTGCAAAGTCGCGCTAGACTGCGAACGGGGAACTTTTTTCAATATTTTGCTTTGACGGGTTTTAGATGACTTTCGTTTGAGCTCGCCTATTCGTGAAACTTGTCTCTTAGAAAAAGGAATTCTTATCGACCGAGACGGGGAAAAAGTGCACGTGTACAATTTAATCGACTAAGAATCTTTTGCCGAACGTACCTATACTATGACAGGATGTACTTGAAAAATCGGGAACATTCGTTTAAAAGATTATGAGTTCTGTTTGGTATGTATTTCGAGAAAGTTTTAGAAAATTTTTTTCCCACAAAAGATGCACTCGTCAACTGAAAGAAACTATACCGACAATTTTTACGAAAACTTGCACAACTTAGATTTTTTTCCGTTGGACAACAGTTGCACGAGAGATAACTTTATGTCTTGCAGGCCGAAAATTTTTTTTTCCGGCCGATAATGTTGATCTTTATTTTTCGTGGTCTTAACAAAAGTTCTTTACTTTCCTCCCTGATTAAAGAGGCAAGTGCGATGTGATAAATCTCATTATTGCTAATGGGAAAGGTTTTTTTGTAAATGATAACGGGCCCAGTTATAAAACACCCAAAATAAATTAACTTGTTTTGTATAAGTATGGATATAAACGACTATTCTAAATTAAAATACAAATTTACAAATTCATTTCAACTTGTTAATAGAATTATTCATGTCCTTATTTTTAAGACATGTGTCTTAAAAATTGGGATATATGTCCCTAACAATAAGACAATGCTAATTAAGTGTATTTAGGTGTTTGATGATCTGGTACATTCAGTTTTGAGATTATATTCCAATTTTTTACGTGAAAATGAAACGACAAAACTTGAGGATTTTTTCATAACAATGAATAAAAGATATTAAAATTTCTAAATCAATTTTTTTTCATAAAAGAAGTTATATAATTAGCTTAATTATTGACTGTCCCATAACAGGGACATATTTTGAAAATGCCTTAAAACTGGGCCCTTATCATCCGCTTGTCTGCCACTCGCGCATTCAGCTACAAAGTAAATTTCCACGCAGAGAACCCAAATTACTTTCCTTGACAGCAATAAATGCGACTTTTATTTGGGAGTTCACATTGCACTCTCAACCCTAAAGTCGAGAAAAAAGTTGTATTTTCCGCAGGAGAAGGAAAATAAAAATATCGTACACACGCGACTTGGGATTAAAATATGGCATCGACTTCCGGGTGGCGACTCACGCCCGAAAGATAAATCCCGTATACTTTCACCCCTCGTCACGTCTTCTATACTCGGAGGGGTCGACATTTCCATACTTGGAGGACGTCAAATACTTTTTTCCGTGCTTTTGGTGGAGCTATGACTACTTTCTCCTCATGTTTGGAGTGTAACAATAATTATACCTCTTTTATCGCAGATTCCAATAATTTTCGCTCTCATAGGGCGAGCTGTAGGTTGTTATACGTCAAAAACTACGTTATTCCATAATTCAAAATAGATTAACTGTGTAGGTACTGTCGTGTATTGTTATCCAGTTAAATTTCATAAGATAGGGTGGAAATTGACTTTGGGAACAAACATTGCATAAGTTAATTGGAACTAGCGAAATCGAGTGCTGAGGCTGCAGATGAGAAGAAAACGAATCCAATTTATTGCGCTTAGGATTTTGTCAAACAAACAGAAGTTAGTGAAAAAATCTCGGAAAAAACATAAGCTATTCAGTAACCTCGTAACGTGGAGCTCCCATGAAAATGCTCGTATAAGCTAGAATCGGTAGAAAGATAAAAGTCGAATATAAACGATTGTTGTCGTGCCATTGCAAATGCAAAATAATGTTATGGTTTTAACTTCTCCGATAATAACGAAATGCGCGCACAAAAGCAACTTGACTGACTACAAGAATACGTATATTGATTATTACAACAACAAGCTTTACTAAGTTTAAACGATCGGTGCCAGAAATTTAATTTTTTGTGCCATTCGTAGAATGTTTGACACGTCTAATTTCCGTGCACTGGTGTGTGAAACGATCAATAGTTGTTTTACTGCGGTATAAGTACATAGGGAGTTCCAAAATCACACCATTTATAATGAAACAGTCTATATTTACAAAGTTAATGCAAAGAAATTGTTTTGAATTGAAATTATTTATGAAAAAAATGATTTTTATAATTAGACCCCGAGTTTTCTTAAAACTTTTTTTCGATACTAAATGTGATTTTATGTTATAAATTTTGAAGACTCTTTAGAGTACAACGAAATGACTGAAGTATTTTCTAAATGTTTTTTCTATAAATCCCAAAGTAAAAATTATTTTAAGAGCAAACGATAAGCGATGAACAAATAAAGCCCAGATTAGACTATGAGAATGATTGGACAACTGTTATTATTAGTTATTATCACTCATAATTTTCTTTTTTTTTCTTCCTGAATAATACTTCAGAAAGAAAGAAAAAAAAAAAAAAAAAAGTATTGAAAATAAATTTTACGAATACTAACCGATTGTTGACAAAAGTTATTTACTGTTGGGAAAAAAATACTAATATACACAACATCAATAAAAAATATTGTTTTAATAGTTTAGACTTTTTTATTTGTTACTGTTCTACTTCCTTTTTTTTATGAATAATTAGTGATAATTGAGTCAATACGACTATTTCTGCTTAGGTCGACACAAGTTTTTCCTTCGATTAAAAAGTTCTGACTTATGTTCACTTTGACACTCATACATAATGCAAATGAAAGAAAACACATACAAGTTTCGGTCATTGCAAATAGCAAACACTCGAATGACAATGCCACCTTGATACTTTACTTTCATAGCATTTAAGTTATACCAAAGGACATATTTTAATTGGAAAAGTTTTTTTAATCGACCGGTAGTCCATCGTAATAATATATTATTCAAAGTGTTTGTACTGCTGCTCGCGGTTATTAAGTTTTTCACCCTCGACGTAAACGACAAAACGTATTATTTATTAAAATCGCAGATTGGCAGTAACCGGAACTTGCACCTTATTTTTTTTCAGGAAAGAGAGAAGCAAAGCAAGGACAGCCAAGCTACTCTGAGAATACTCGTCCCGGAGAGTAATGGCGAAAAGGAGACACAGATAGAGTCCGAGGATTACGAGTACGAAAACGACGAGGCAGAGCTTCCTCTCGAGCACGAAGCTGCCTCCACTACGCCAGAAGACACAGGGTTCGGATCTCGCATCGTATCTAAGAGTAGTAGTAACAAGTGACCTTGACACCGGGAACTAGTTGAATAATTATTTTTCCTTCTTTTTTCCTACGGTATCGAGGTCACATTCAGAACTCTTTGAGCTTAAAGAAAAGAAGAAGTACGATTTGTTTGTTTATTTATTTACTAGACTGAGAAGCGGCATTGGAAGTTTATTTGACCAATAATTATTGTGCTCCGTCAAATACTTGTATGAATGCCAGTATTATTGTTGTATTACACGATAGAAGTACGATAAGTGTGGTATCACTTTATAAGTATTTAATCATCTTTGCATAATTACGTTACAAGCGGAAATTTCCTCTTGTATGTGTATTGTTTAGATTGATTTATTTATGAACTATTGGTTTTTTTTACTTGTTTATTTAGTAGTATTAAAATGTGATTTGATGATTTTTTCATTATTTTACATTTATATAGATCGTTTGACTGATTTTTTTTTTGTGTAAAATATTGACTGAAAAATTTATATTTTTAATTATGTAACTTCTACAAAATTAGTAGTGACAATGAACCATACATTATCATATGACATTATAAAAAAATGCCTTTTCAATTTACAAATAGAATGTTTAAAAATATTAGAGGCATTTTTTTTCCACTTCTGAAAAATGAGATAAGTAGTACTTAATTGTGTGAAAAGAAAGTTTGTATAAGAATAAAATTTCTAAGATACATAGAAAGTACATTTTATGAAGTATTTCGTTGAAATATGTTTTGTTTAATAAAAAATATACACGATAAAACTATGGCATTGAGTTAAAATTCCTGTTGTTAAAAGAAGAAACCCCAACTGATGTACAATTTAATATTGGTACAAGTGAGCTAAACTTTGAATAATATTACTCTATATTGTCAATTTGAAGCGCATTTTATCTATATTTACAGAAATTTATAATGAATACAACTATGAGCTATCCATGAACCAAGGACTGCCATCATTGGTAAAACGTTTGGTTAAGATATCGCAGCCAGTTTCGGTAACTAAAAGCGTATGCTCGAACTGTGCCGACCACAGGCCGTCGACTGTTACAGCAGTCCAGTCGTCAGGCCATATTGTATCACGCCACGTACCCTGTGAGATCATTGGTTCAATTGTAAAGCAATGACCAGGTTTCATGACTCCGATGGCTTTGTTTTCTTTAAGGGAATGATATTAAAGATTTAATAAGCAAATCATTGAACTGTATCCTTAATACTATATGTGATGTCAGTAATGTTTTGAGGTGCGAAATTTCGATTAACTTACTTGCGTAATGAGGAATATTGGGGGCTGTATGGAAAAGCCGATGAATACCATGTCCACAGTAACTTCTAACAACGCTAAATCCATTTGCTTGAGCATGTTTTTGAATGACGTTACCGATTTCCCTGTATTTTTCTCCTGGTTTTACAATATCGATGGCTTTCATGAGACACTCGTGTGTCACCTTAACAAGTTTTTTGACCTCTGGTTTGACGTTGCCAACAAAAAAAGTTTCATTTAAATCTCCGTGAAAGCCATTGTGATAAACAGTAATGTCGACTGAAAAATAATTCCAAATAAGAAACTACATTCAGTTGGGGCAGCTATGGAAACAAAATCATGGAAGATCATCGAATATAATACCATTACAAATATCACCATCTACCAAAGGTCTTTGATCAGGGATACCGTGACAGATTACTTCATTTATAGAAGTGCAACAACTTGCTGGAAATCGATAGTAATTCAATGGTGAAGGGTAACAATTTCTTTCAATGCAAGCCTCATGAACAATCCTATCGATCTCAGCAGTAGTTACTCCAACTCCACAAGCCTTTGCTGCTTCATCCAATACTTCCCTGCCAAGCTAATAAATACAGTCGTTCAGTTATCATTATCAGAACTTCTACAATGGAATGAATTTTTGGGATGCTGTAATTACAACCAATAAGAAAAATAATAATATAACCTTGCAGGCTACACGCATTCCCTCAATTTCCTCATCATCCAATGTTTTAATATGAGCAGAGCCCTTGACTGCCTGTTCACTCAGTGGTATGCCAGCTGCATGTGTAGCATAATCTGGCCTCTCAATAGAGACGGGAACTGATCGAAGAGGATCTCTGGGTGCTGGACGTAATTTACCAGTGAACTGGAAAGATGGCCAAGGATTGTACTCATTCGTAGAGTCATTTTTGTTTCCCCCCTCTGTAACAGACAAACAAATGCTTATAAAAGATAAATCATAGTTTCATATTGAATAATTAGAAATTAAATTTCACGTAATGAGCCTTAACAAGAATCGATAATCTGTTTAGTTCAGTGACACTTGGAGGTAATTTAAAAATACATGGTTGCTGAGGCACTCTTAATAAAATTGTATGACATGAGTTTGAACTCACTTGCCAGCTGGTGCAAAACTTTGTGACTCTTCCAGTTGCCTTTGAAGCAGTCCTGACAGTCAGTGGGTAACAGAAAATGAAATAATTGGTTACATATAGATATTGGTATTGGAACTTGTTAATTATAAGCTGGATCGCTGCATGATCGGCTTGACTTGTCGGAAACAATCGAATTCACACCTATTTAACTCTGAGATGGCATATTATGTACACAGTAATACCTGTGCGCGAAATTAATCATTTTGCTTGCAATCGTAAGATACAGTATCAACAGAAATGGCTTCCTCGCGAGCTTAGCTCATTCGTTCCCGTTCTTTTAAAAAATAAACCATGTCTTCGAGGACCGACAAAAAAGAATTTTCGATCCGCATAAACATAATCATGGAAAATTTGCAGCTGTAAGAGCTCTTATGAGTTTCAAGTGTGCGATATGCTCGATTTTACAGTTCATTCAATACTTAAATCCGTAAAAAATATGTACACTACTGTAGTGAAAAAATACAAATTTTTTAGAGGTTATAATCGTTGCGTTTACAGAAAGTTCAGCCCGCTAAATATACTGCAATTGACTGCTGTAATTACCTGGGAGCAAAAAGAGCTTACGATACCGATTTTGAGGCAAGTTGGACACTGGAGGCTGGCCAGAGCACTACAGCCGGGAGTTTCGCAGCAGCCTGGAGGTTGCGGCATCGTGATGCAGTAACAGTTACTGATCTGTGGGCAACTTATGCACTGTATGCAGTTACTATTTACTATATAGACTATGTAGAGAGATTATTAAGGACGTTCGGTAGTGATTGAATTTTCCAACGAATTTTTCTGAAATTTTGACCAGACGTTTTTATTGTTGTTACAATAAACCAGTCAAAATTTAAAGAGGTTCCTCTGTTTCGTTTTCGAGATATTGAATTTCAAAGTTAAGTCATTTTAACACTGTCGCTTATGGGAGAACTGACTAAATCACAGTTTTAAGCAAATTGGGCCAGTGAATTTGGCCAATTTTTTTATATGTTACAGATAATGTTATTAATTTGATGTATACCAAGTTTTGCGACGATCGTCTGATTCGTTTATAAATAAAAAATTAAATAAAAGCTCGACCGAAACGCAACGGCAACGTCGCAAGTGGCGGGAAATTCAAAATGTTCCAGGATGTTGATCAGTAAATATCTCAATATTATTGTAGATATTTATGCATTCACGCATAAAATACAAGCTTACGTGTGTGCGTGAGTGTATGTACAGAACGCCCACCCCTTCCCATAAAAAACAATAAATG
>NW_019379514.1:260491-275404 GCF_000648655.2 Copidosoma floridanum | reverse complement strand
TATATATGCGGCTGCTCTGTTGCCAAATATTTGAGACATTCACATCAGACAATTAACATGGCAATTTTTAAATGATTCACTACTTTGTATTTCTACTGATGACCCAACAGTTTTAAAATTATATAATACTAGCAGCCCCCCGTCTCGGCTTCGCCCGAGACTTACTAAATAAAACACCGTAGTGTGTTGACATGTAATGTTAAACGTTTTCAGTTAGAAATTTTACACATATTCCTGATACATCTCAGAACAAAAATCTTCTCATTAAAAACCTATTTTTTTAGAATTCATATAGCTTATTTGGTCAAATAATAAGGTGTAAAAATTGAAGAAAAATAATTATGCTGAAAAGTACCGTGCGTTCTTTATGCCATAAAATAATCGGTGGCCATAAGAAGCTGTTGATTCACAGTTTCTTCCATGTAATTCAAGAAAACGGCCATTTTTTAAAGCTGTTAAGATTTTCAACTAAAAAAAAATTGACACTAAAAAAAAATTTCTTTTCTCATATCTCACAACTTTATTGTCAGAGCAACAAAGTCCTGGACACGAAACCCTGCATTTTAATTGCCACAAAAACCCTAATACATTTACTACTATTTAAAAAATCTGAAGTAGGATCTTTGAAGATTCCAGAAATTGCTGTGAGGGTACAATGAAAAGCTGATCCCTCACGTAATGGACTCCTTCGTTGTCGATTTTGACGCTGCTGTTTCAATCTCGATAAATTTTCTGCGTCAGTTTCTTGACGCCTAAGTAAAATTGTATTTATTAAATACACTTGAAGTTTTTCTTTCAATTCACTCTCTTGCGACTTTTGGCATGCTTAAAATTTTTGTGACCCCTAAAAGCTGTTTCCTGTCAACTTTGTTAAAATCTTATATATTTGTTGGCAAGGTAGTTCGACGTCCCATGGCCTAAAAAAGACCGGTGAGCTTCTTAAGTAAACTCTTTCTTGACTGCAGTTAACAGCAATTGTAACTGCCTAGATACCTTAGGGTGATCTTCTCTGGCTTGCTGTTGAAGACCCAGACTGATTGAAAGAAAAATAACAAAGTCCGAAGCTTTGCGGCTAGTTGTTGTGCATTTTTTCAACGATTCCTGGTATAACGTCGAAGACTTTGGTGTCTTAAGCACCTTTTTAATTTGCAGATTCAGTTGTTTTGGTAATTTTAGATGGGAAGATTAGTTAGTGATACTTGTCCAGTGGAGGCTATCCCGTTGGCTTAAGTTTTTTTTTTCTTTACAGCTGTTATAGGTTTGCCCAACGCAGACCTTGGAGAGGATCAGTGATTTCTGGTTGAATGCTAAGAGTCAAGAGGGTAGTATAGGGTCGTCAGTCACCGGGTTTTTCAGCCTTGCGAAGAACAACTCCGCAGGTGACGTCTGCCAGTGAATGGCTGACTTAGTTAAATAGTGCCCGTTTTTAGTTAATATAGTCTTTAAGTTGATGAATCGCTTTCGGAAATAGTAGTAAAAACGTATTTGTTTGCAAGGTAGTTTACACTTAGGTGGCCCTTAAAAAGAACCGACGAAATTGATGGTTAAGTAGGGAACGTAAATACTTATAATGACCCTAAAAGGGGCCAGTGGTGAATCTTCCAGGCTATTCTTCATTAATATTTCTTATTATAAAGAGCTAGCTAAGGGTAGCTTGATTCTTACCCTGGAAGTCTCGATGTACGGAGACTGTGATAGAGGGAGGTACGCCGCTAACCAAAGAATATCTCGTCTTCGGGTCATTCTCCTTATAACCAACCGCTTATTGTTAGGCGGGAACATGTTGGTAAGCTTGTTGGGAACGCGACGACCAGGAAGGTAGCCGTAGTGGCTGCTTGTGCCCCTCGGAGCTGTTTTTCCTGGCTTACATTTGTAGCCTAAAATTCTCAAACTGCACCAGGCGGGATAGTGGGACGACTGTCACACAACTCTCAAAAGTTGGTGCAGATTGTGCTCTGGCTAGTTATGTCTCTTAATATTATGCCAGAGACGTCATCGGTTGGAATAATTTTTTTTTTTTCATTGCATTTGTTGAGTTCCAGGATAAATGGACACCTAGGTCCCTTCCTCTTCGAGAAGAGTGTCGTCCAATACTAGGATACCCAGCTGCAAGACTATTATCACCATTCTCTATACAACTTGTTGAAATGCCGATGCTTGACTACATCACAATCGAGACCCTCCAGCCTATTATAAACACACATATGTAATTATGTGACAAGTAGCTTTAATTTCATGTAGACTTCACCTAGCGGATTTTACTGAACTAAAAAGGAAAGCTTGGGTATTTTTGAAAAACTTTAAGATCATTTATTGCTATTGTTATTAAATTTATTTAAAATAAAAACCATACTAAAACTATCTAGAATGTATTATGAATCAGTGTGGAAAATATCACTAAAATCGGTTCATTAGTTTTCGCGGTTAGCGATTACAATGGTTTTAGAGACTTTATTTTATACATTAGTAAGATAATACTAAAGCAAAAGTAATTGTGAGTCGTTTGCTTGAANGATAACAATGCATACGAAGGTACCAAAAATAATTCTACTCGAAAGTCTCGGGATTTATCCCTTCTTAAATGAAAACTCGAAGATAATAGATTTTTACTAGATCCCAACCTAACTTCTTGCAACTTGGAGACATACATACCTACATTTCGCAATGTGGAAAAAGACATGTTTTGTAAGTGTCTCCATTTATTAATCAGATAACTTCATCTTAGAAGAATAAAGCATGTCATAAGCTTCAATTTTTTTCTTCACAAGTTCAGTTGTAGCCAGTAGTATTCGAAACCTAAAAAAAATGTTGTCTTGTAATTTTTATAAAGAGATTAAGCAAACAAAAACATTTTTTAATAGTTATAAATTATTCATATCTTACTTTACAATGTTGAACAATCCATTCACATGACTTACAGTACTTAAAAAAAAAAAAAAATAGAGAATATTATCCAGATAGATGAGCTTAGTACCATCGTACAGATAAAGCAATGTAAGAAATAATTATCGTTAGGATCAAAACCAAAATGGATTTTTAAAATAAGAATCCTAGGCCGGGATCTATTTATGGGAATCAATGAGCCTGGTTGTAACATTGCACAAATCAAAGATTCTTAATTGTACTGTCCTTTTTTACGAGTTAAAAAAAAAAAAAATTGCAATGGAATTACGTACTATAGTTTTCAAAAATAATGGCAAAAGATGCTTAATATTTCCTAGTTACTTAAGTTTACTATCAATGTGATTAATAAATAATAAGAAAGAAATAAGTCTGACGATGCAATCTTTGTAGACTTTATTGGTGTACATTTTTTTACACAAAATTCTAGCTAAAGTGCATAAAAATTTATTATTATGCCAAATTTATTCAATAAAGTTATGACATTCTTTATGCACTTATCAACTCCTGTGATTCCTTACTGTCTTACGGAACGCAGAAAAGTTATGTACGTGAACGCTGATCTGATAATCTAAAAGATAAAAAATTATTTATACACATGAGCTTCATGGAAAAAGTTTCTAGATAATTACGTAAACAAATTAAACGAATACTTGCCAACCCGAAAGTTCTGTAGTTTAAAATTACAAATTTTCCTACAGTGAAGACACAAGGCTGCATGCATCGGTATCTTATTAATAGAAGATAAAAAAATTTTATTTTCAAGTACGGAGCGTATTATTCGTAAAACCTACTTTTGCCACTTTTAAATTGTGCACCATAGATGATTTTATTTAACCAAGTGATTAATTTTCAGACACTTGGAATTAACCGTTTTGTATTCTAGAGTGCATAAGAACACTGTCGATCTTTTCCAGCCCCAAATTCTAATGTGGCTTACTGTAGTATTGTCGCGTTTTTCTCGATAAAATCAGCGGTCATTACTGTAATCCCCCTAAGCCCGGATCCCGAAGAGATTTTAAGTCATCGATAAATGACTATTATAGTCTACGAAGGGGTATAGGTCGCAGATACTGCTGATGTGACCAACGAAATTTCGTTGACAAATTCCATCTTGACATTACTGTAACGCTCTTTTTAAATTTAAAAAAAAATGCGTTAAAATAAACAAAGGTATTTAATGAATAATTTAAGAGTCAAGTCCAAAAGTTTCCAACTATTTTGGACCGTATATAACTTGGAAAGAATAATTATAAAACTCCAAACATTTAATGTAAAAAATCTTAATTACAGCGTAAAAATTTCACAGTTTTTGTAAAACGACCCTATTATGTACTCTCGAGGCAGTTTAATTTGTTGACCGGGAAATTCAAATATTCAATTCCCATTGGCTGATTCGCTGATTTCATTACATAACCTCTTTCATTGGTAAATTTTATACTTCTCGCTCAACGAATTAAACTGCCTCCAGTGTACAGTAATTTTAAGAATCTCAAGGTTAAACTTCTTGTCGTAAGAATTTTGCAAGCTCTTTCAGTCTTCGACAAAAAAAGAAGAATTAATCCGTAGCTTACGTTGATTTAGGAGCGCTTGTTCAATAATTATTGTTTGGTAATCAGTTAAAGTGCATTGAATGATCTCATGTACAAAAAATCTTCGTTATTCTTGATTACCATAATAAGTTATAAGGTTTCCTTTTGTTGAACAATTTTATAACACATTTTGAACAAATCCTTATGCCTCAGAAACACTTGCCGAAAATTTTAATTATTTATTGATCGAAATGCTGTTTTATCATTTTTTTTTTGCAGTTTCAAATAAAAACTTTGTTTAATACCTTATTGAGAATTTAAAAATGATTTTAAATTTTTTCAAAACTGTTTTGTTTATGAAATGTTTTTACAGATGACAATTTTAATATTTAGTAATTAGCAGTAGACGCACGCTGATGAGTTAACTCTAATATAGACCAATAAAAAGTTAAAGTAAGTAGCTCTTATCTATCGTATAGCACGAATGCAAAAAGCAGAGCTTTAACTGATAAATAATCGAAATATCAATTAATAAGTAGTACCGTTGATATTTTTTTATACAAAAATTAGTGTTTTGATAGGTGTTCTTATAATCTTTAAAGTCGTTGCAAAATTTCATTTTTCTGTGAAATAGTTTTATATCTATATGAATGATTATTTTTCTTTTTATAATTAATAATTGTAATATCATGCCAAAAATTGTAATGCTTATTAGATATTCTTAAAACACCNATTTATAAATACTTATCACCTATAAAGATACAATTTTAACATGTCAATTGCCGGAAAAGGGTGTCGAAAAAAGGGGTTACGAATAATAACTCTTTCCAGGTAAACAAGTGGGCAAATATAGCTATATATAAGCAACTATACATGTTGTGTTATCACAGTCATAATTTATGTTTTTATTTTATCCAATCTGGTAGTACACATGACAACACCAAACAAAATTAATTACTGTACACTAACCCATTATACACTCAAATTACTGATTTACTTGGTCCATTCACCCTTATTAATCTTTTTTTTTTAATTTATTAAAAAATTTGCCTATAAGGCACTGTGTATTCTAGCGATCTCAGCGAGGGACAATTTCTCTCACTTGACGGCATTACCGGACACATAGGCGCATAGCGAATAGCTCACTCGTCGGATAGTACAACGATTCTGAGAGAAAATGGTGTCGTTTACGTGTAACAGTATACTCATTTATACAATTCTGACTTGTGTGACTCCATAAATTTTATATACATAGTCAGCACAAATAGTAAAATTATTATATTGACTTTATCCATCTATAAATTGCTATATTTGTGCGCTTTTTAAAGTGATAATCACTCTTTAGTAGAGTACTATACGATACTCTGCCGGACATCTTGAGTCAATGGCATGCGATTTATTACGGCCTGGGCTTCGCCTCGGCCGTCATAACCTCGCAGCCATAAGCTCGAACTTTCCGGCCTAATGTCATAATCTACTATTATTGCCAATGTATAAAGACTTAAGAAGTTTTTCGAAAAATAATTATTTATCACTTTAACCTTATTAGACCTTTTCTAATTTAATTTTTATAGGGTTGTTATGACAACTTAAAAAAATTTTACAGCAAGTAATTTTACGCTTTACAGTATTCTTGCTTTATATTCTATTTACAAGTTGTCTTAGATACGAAAAATAATTTTGTAGTTTTTTGTAAATAAATTATGTTGGCTGTAAAATACTTGCTGTTATAGCCATGAAAAACAAAATGTATTCTGATTTCTGGCTCAAATTTAGAATAAATGTAAACTCAACTCTAAACATTCTTGGTGTAGTTTTATAGAAGAATAAAGCATGTCATAAGCTTCAATTTTTTTCTTCACAAGTTCAGTTGTAGCCAGTAGTATTCGAAACCTAAAAAAAATGTTGTCTTGTAATTTTTATAAAGAGATTAAGCAAACAAAAACATTTTTCAATAGTTATAAATTATTCATATCTTACTTTACAATGTTAAACAATCCATTCACATGACTTACAGTACTTAAAAAAAAAAAAAAATAGAGAATATTATCCAGATAGATGAGCTTAGTACCATCGTACAGATAAAGCAATGTAAGAAATAATTATCGTTAGGATCAAAACCAAAATGGATTTTTAAAATAAGAATCCTAGGCCGGGATCNAATGCACCTGTATTCTTGCAAACCTCCAGTTAAATCATACATATCTCAACCCTTGCAATGCTATTCGGGCACACCAGCAAAAAATGACGATTGAATCCTAAATTTATGGCTTGTGGACAAGAAACACACGAAGGATCCCGGTGTATTGAAACTTCCTTCTTACCTAGATGTACTTACTGTGATGAGAACCACAAAAGTATCCACTCGTGCTACAACTTGTACAAGAGCTATGCAAGAATCAATGCCATCATGGCCTCAGATATTATCATATTTGTTGAAGCAAAAAAACAAGTTATCACTGAACCTGGATTTCTTATTTTGTGTATAGAAATGAATTTTAGGAATTCTAAAGAAAACTTTTCTTATATCCAAAAACAAAAAGAAACTTTTTTGAAAAATACAGACTATGTAGTTAAATAAAACAAACAAAAATCTAACTAACATTAAGTAAACTCCCAGAAAAGACCTTCTTAAGACAATTTTATTTAACAAGACATTCTTGGACACCAAATATATACGAAATCATTTGTAATAATTTCATAAGTCAAATTATACCATTATAATTGGCTTTTGAGTTTCAAACTTTTTCATTTACTAAATGATGAATGAAGGTTAAAACGATATCATTGCAACGTGATTGTAAGGCAATAAAGAGTCGTAAAATTTAGTTCTATTGATTTATCCTACCATAAAAGTTAATTAAAAGAACAGTATTTGTTTTAAGATATTGTTAAGTACAGTTTTACGTCGTAAGTACACTTATCTTCAGTTTTATCTTTTTTTCATAACCATAAAGCAAAATATAAGCAGAAGCACATATAATAACTGTATGTAAGTATACGGATGTCGAGTATATAACATATTGTAATGTCATTTGCCCAAAGTTATGTCTGGCTTAATGTTCTTCATAAACATCATAAGATGTAGTAAGACGTAGTACGCAAATGTTTGTAACAATGGAAAAGTGAGAAAAAAACAAGCTTATTATGGTTCATATTGTTAATGTGGTATCAGCTTACATAATTGTAAAATGAGAAATATTTACAAATTAATATACAGGTAACATTAATGATATACTTTGTCCAGGGTGCGTTTAACATTACTAGAGAGGAAAAAATAAAAAAGGGCACTTTAAAGTCATCAAACATAAGTCACTTATTCAGGTCAAGTTCAAAAATATGACTGTAATATTTTAAAAGAAATATTTGACGATAAGATGGTATGGTTACTTTATAAAGACTATCGGTAAGAAAAACAATAAACCTAAAGCTGCAAGTCACCATGGCTTTTCAGCTTTAGTAACGTTACGCCAAAGACGTTATCAGCAGTCCACATAATGATGGAACTGCATCGTTGTCTATCCCTAACGACAAAGGAAATAGTAGCAACTGAGTTTTACCCCAAATGCTTGTGTGAAGACGTTGAATGTAATTTTAATAATTCTCTTTTTCTACGTAATACAAGAGACGTTAGGATGTTGATAAATTCTTTTTAATATTAAAATAAAACATTTTTTTTTAACGTTTAACAACAAGCTGTTATTGCCCTTATTATAAATTGTTTTATAAAATTAAAAGTTCGAGGGAACAAATCAACGAGTTTACTTGGATGTGCCCTTTATTTTTGTTTTTAAATAAAAAGTTACAATTTTTGATACTTTTTCTTGTTGCTTATGAGCCTACTAACATTTTAGAGCATTAATTTTTACTCACCGTGAAAATTTCTCCGAACATTAAGATTGATGTAACAACCAATATGACAATAACTCTTTCCAATAAAGGTCTAAGAAACCATAGACCAATTATAGTCAAATAAGTCTCAACTAATTTTATATATGTAGTATCGCTCTTCTTATTCAGTGTTTTAAAACCCATTGTTTTACGTAATTTTGCTTTTCTCAGTTCACAAAACTAACTAAAGTGTTCTCGTACCAACTATTTTAGCTGTTCTAAGTCAGTTTGTTGTATACTGAAACTTCAATGGGTCAATAATAATAATAATGGTAATAATAAAAATAATAACATCAATAAGACAGTTGTTAGAAATATTGCTGCAAAGCATAGTTTTAATTGTCCTCTAACTTAAAAATGTAATGCTCTTACCTGTGCAATAACTTATTTATATTGTTTGTAACTCTTCTATGTAAATTTAATTGTTTCTTCTTATTACTTTTATATAATGTGCGTCTATAAGCAAATGCACCAAAATAAAATTTGTTTTCGACCAGCGTTTTTTAATAAAAAAATAATGGCACAATGTCATTGATGATTTTGTTTTAAACTTCATATTAATTTATTTTAACACAGCATCTTTCTAAAGTATTAATAAATATTTTTTTATACTTTATACGCCTTGTTCTCAAGATTACATGTAGTTACGTTTTTGTCGACCAGAGGTCACTTCGTTAAGAGTTCCTAAAAAGGAAATAACTGAGACTTTAGGTCGAAACTCCGAAAAAGTAAGGTGTTTGCTTGAGCTTGTTCTGTCAGCTGAGATAATTGTTGGTTTGAATGTGAGCTTTAACTTAACTTTTTAAACATCTTTCTCCCTTCAATTTTCGTCAGTAGCAAAGTGTTTCATTTTGTCTTTTAGAGGAAGACGTTGGCTCACAGACTTCACTTTTCATTTGTCAGGTATAGATAAAAATGCATACGAAGGTACCAAAAATAATTATACTCGAGAGTTTCGGGATTTATTCCTTCTTCAATGAAAACTCGAAGCTAATAAATTTTTACTAGATCCTAACCTAACTTCTTGCAACTTGGAGACATACATACCTACATTTCGCAATGTGGAAAAAGACATGTTTTGTAAGTGTCTCCATTTATTAATCAGATAACTTCATCTTAGAACGAATCTAAACAAGCGTTAAAGTGCAAAAAATCAAATGACTCGACAGAAGGAACAAAGATGCTAAGAACGACAACAACAAGTGGCTACCGAGTAAATCAGTGATGATATCTTTCATCTGTCGGGACTTACCTAAATTAATGCACCTGTATTTTTGCAAACCTCCAGGTAAATCACACATATCTCAACCCTTGCAATGCTATTCGGGCACACCAGAAAAAATGACGATTGAATCCTAAATTTATGGTTTGTGGACAAGAAACACACGAAGGATCCCGGTGTATTGACTTTTCCTACTTACCTAGATGTACTTACTGTGATGAAAACCACAAAAGTATCTACTTGCGCTACAACTTGTACAAGAGCTATGCAAAAATCAATGCCATCATGGCCTCGGATATTATCCCATTTGTTGAGGCAAAAAAAACAAGTTATCACTGAACCTGGATTCCTTATTTTGTGTATAGAAATAAATTTCAGGAAATCTAAANGTGATGCTATGTTTTCCGTCGTCTGTAATTGATTACCTCTTATATCCAAGACCAAAGGAAAATCTCACGGATTAGCGCTTCCTTTGGTATACGGTGTCATAATATGCGGGCGAAAACGAAAGGCGTCCGCGTCTCGTGTGTGTAAATACGTGGGTGTTGCGCCGCTATGGGTTAGTTGGTCATGGGGTTAGATTGAGCGACCCAGTTGACTAAAGTCCACGGATTACGTAAATTTCACGTGGTACCGAGTAATTATTATTAATACGTTTTTATCATTTTTTTTTTTTTTTCTCAACACCAAGTTAATAGTATAAATAACTTTGAGAATTCAGTACTCGAGTGAAACCTTTTTTTTTTTTTTGGCATTGAACCATCGAAATTGTGGGAAAATAAAATAAAAATTTGTTTAAAAATTAATTGCTTGGGAGTGTGAGGGAGAATGGTGGGTAAAGGTGTTGAGAAGAGTAACACGTCACGGATGTCAGATGTACATATATAGTGAGGAGAGAGAAAGGTCGTAGAGGACAGTAGGTAAGGGGGACGAAGTAAGGGAGGAAACTAGAGAGGATGAGACTTCTGAATTAAAAAAAAAAAAATCTGTCGGTTTTACAATTCCAGCCTCCTGAGTTACGCAACATAAAGAACTTCGTTCTAAAAATTTTCTGAGGCATACCTTCGAGTTATGACTTATTACAATTTACTTTACTCATAGTACATTAACCCAAAAATCAACTTGAAGAAATTAAATTAATTTTCAATTAACAATTATCTGAAAGTGAATAATGCTTTTATAGTTTATCACCTAAAACAATAGAGTTTGTAAAATATAAAGTTTTCAATGGCGATGACTACCACGGTTTTTACCATTTATATTCTAATACAAAAAAATTTTATGAAAACTTATTTTTATATCATGTCACATAGTAATTTGTATTTGTTTGGTAAACTTTGTATTTCAATGAACCAGATCTACATAGTTCGATTGCACGTGGTTCTAATTTAACTTCCATGCCACCTAGCAGATCCTACTGATCTTAAGTAAAAAGCTAACCTTTTTTTTTAAGACTTAAAACTTATTCATTGCTACTGTCATTAATTTTTTCTAGATAAAAACTTTACTAAAACATTCAGGAAGTGTCAAAAATCAGTATGCAAAATTTTAGCAAAATCGGTAGAGTAGTTTTCGCGATTAGAGATTACAACATTTTTTTGAACTTTGCTTCATATATTAGTAAGATAAGATAAGATGGTCGTAAAAATCTGAGTCTATATAAATCTTCAATTATTTTTTCTCTTTGTACTTCATACAGTTCGCAGTCAAAGAATACATGTTGGACCTACTCTGGCCCTTTACAGCATAGACACATTTTAGAAATGACGACTTCAGTAGGGAACGTCAATATTTATAATGGCCACAATTACATATTGCATTTCATATTACGTTCTTGATGCAGCCCGAAGACATGCTCGTAAACGACGACAGAAGTTTTTGAGACTCTTCGGTCTAATACAACCACACTTATTTTTTTCTGTTGCAGGTGGCCTCGATTTTATGTTTACGCCACGTAGCAGATTCTACTAAACTAAAGTAAAAAGATTGCGTATTTTTGCAAAACTTTAATCTTATTTATTGCTATTGTTATTAAATTTTTAAGATAAGAACTGTACTTATACCATAGAGGAAGTGTCAGGAATCAGTAAGCAAAATTTCAGCCAGATCGGTTGAGTATAGTTTTTGCGGTTAGCGGTTACAACAGTTTTAGCGACTTTGCTTTATATGTATTTTCGTCATCCCTGACAGTAATGTTTGTTGTTTACGTCCGCCTAGTGGGACGTGAAGCGACAAATGTACGGCCGCTGGATCTCTTTACGTCTGCTCAGCGAGGCGCTTCTGCGAGGCCCGTGCTATTTAATGCACAGCTTGTGTCTATCTATATATATGGGATCTATAACGAATATCTGCATCTGTATGTATACGGTTGCCCAGTGTTGTTTTTTTTTCGACGGTCAGACGCATGCGCGCGTAAGTATATTTCAGTGCCTTCTCTTGTCTGCCTTCTTCGTTGTGTCGAGACTGTTGAGTCGGTTCACTCAGTTCACGCCTATTAAGGACGTTTGGTAGTGTTAGCGGGGGGAAACATTTGCGCGGTGAGGGGAAACCAGCGATGAATGAAGATTTGGCAACGTCGTACGGGTCTTAAATGTGTGAGTGTTCATGTACACCCATCAGGTGTCTCTGCACACTCTACACTGTCTGCTCGTCTGCTGCGTGCTGCGTCGGTTACGACAGCGTTCGTGTATCAATGTTTTAGTGATAAAGCTGTAAGTATTTGTTACTGATTTATTATAAAAGTGTAGTTGAATGTAATTATGATAGCACATAAATGTGATTTTGACTCTAATCGCATTGTAAGATTTTTCCAAAGTTTGTCTCTCTTAAGCTCATTTGAAACGCTTGTTTTGGGATTTGTAGACACTTTACCTCTTTTTAGAAAACATTTTCCGAATAGGAAAAATCATAAGCTTTCAGATCTTGGAAAAGACTTATTGACATTGTCTGTTGAAAACGCTCATAATGCAATAGTTGATATTGATTTATTAGAAAAATTAACCGCTACATATCTTTCATGGGATGATATTTCAACGAACGTGTTTTCCGTAAAAGATGTTCTTGCGAAAATTCAAAGAATTTCTGATGAAAAAATGTATTCGCCAACTTTTTCCCCCATGTCGTCTATCATTCCCAAAACAGTGATTAAAAATCTAAGTCAAAATAAAGTAGATTTTAATATTATTGTTGATAAATTTATGGAAGGTAATGATGGTTTAAGATCGTTTCTAATAAATGGGCAAAGCCCTTTAATCAAAAGAGCTACCAGTGTAAATAAAATACTTGAATTTTTAAATGACTTGACAAGTCTCATACAGCATGGGATGTCAGATAAGTAGGATGATTTCTAAGATGAGTGATTCAAACTATGAGCATGTGATTTTGTAATGTGCAAAAAAATTGTATCTTAAGAAGAAATAATAAATTTGAAATAAAAAAAAAAAATAAATAGCGTGTTATTAACATTTATTGTTTTTTATGGGAAGGGGTGGGCGTTCTGTACATACACTCACGCACACACGTAAGCTTGTATTTTATGCGTGAATGCATAAATATCTACAATAATATTGAGATATTTACTGATCAACATCCTGGAACATTTTGAATTTCCCGCCACTTGCGACGTTGCCGTTGCGTTTCGGTCGAGCTTTTATTTAATTTTTTATTTATAAACGAATCAGACGATCGTCGCAAAACTTGGTATACATCAAATTAATAACATTATCTGTAACATATAAAAAAATTGGCCAAATTCACTGGCCCAATTTGCTTAAAACTGTGATTTAGTCAGTTCTCCCATTAGCGACAGTGTTAAAATGACTTAACTTTGAAATTCAATATCTCGAAAACGAAACAAAGAAACCTCTTTAAATTTTGACTGGTTTATTGTAACAACAATTAAAACGTCTTGTCAAAATTTCAGAAAAATTCGTTGGAAAATTTAATCACTACCGAACGTCCTTAAGTATAGCGTTGCCTGGTTTATTACCTTCGCTTACTTATTATTTACCGTGTAATCTGTTTTCCGTCTCTTGTGCACTAGAAATTACCACTTCGTGTTTTTATACACTTTATTCCAAGTTCAGAGTTACTAATAAGTACTGGTGAGTCAATTTTTTGGGCTATCTGGAAATCTTGTATTACCTTAAAAAGAATAAGGAGCTTAAATAACGGATAGTTTTTAGCATTGCATCAGCAACACAACTACTTTTATATAGTTATTAAAAATGTCATCAGAAGATTCAAGTGATTCTGAGTTTGACAAAAAGACAGTTGTAAGAAACTTTGAAGTAGAGGCAAAGACAATTGTGAATGGGCCGCTATCTTAAAAGGTTCGCGCTCTGTATGAAAAAGCACATGCTCAATACATGGACTGGAAAACCAAGAATAAAGCATCGTTTGATTAAAGTTCTCTTATAGTGTACTTTGAAGAACTATCAAAAAAATTCACGCTACCTAGTCTGTGGAGTCACGGGGCAAGATTAAAAGCAACGTTGAATAAAAAGAATAACATCAAGATCAAAAAATACTTGTTGTTAAAAACTATGCTAAAAAATAAATCCACGGGTTATAAATCGAAAAAGTCTCTTAATTTAACATAGCCGCGGATAACAAAGTTTCTCAACTCTGCTGAAGATAGTATTTACTTGTTAATGAAGGTTTTTAATATGACTATTATTATTGTTTTATTTGCACTATTTATTAGCTACTTATAAATGTTAATTCCTGCAGGTAGTTTTAATTATTGGATTATTTGGAGCCATGCGATGTATGGAAATAACTAATCTTAGGACTACGGATGTAAATGATGCAAACAATTTATACGTCGTTACTATTGGTGATACAAAAACCTACTATTCTCGTAATTTTGTCATTGGTTCGCCTTACTACGCCATAATAAAGAAATATGTAGCTTTGAGACCCGAAAATACACCCACTGACAGATTTTTGCTTTAGTATATTAGTGGAAAATGTATACGTTAAGTGGTAGGGAAACACAAAATAGCTAATATTCCGAAGACTATTGCTCTCTACCTAAACTTAGAAAATCCAAACGGATACACTAGCCACTGATTTAGACACACTGGAGCCACTGCTCTTTTCAATTTAGGAGCAAACCTACCCATTATAAAAGAGCTTGGAGGTTGGTGATCAGACGCTGTAGTTCAAGGCTACCTATAATTTTCTATAAATAATAGAAAAAAAATTTTTGAAAAAATGTGTGGTACCAATTGTTCAACATTCAAACCTCATTTAACAGAAAATAATGAAGTAAATCAGATATCGACAAAACAATATGAAAACAATTAAGAACCAGCTGAAATATTTTAGCCATTTAGTAGTATTTTAGAGGAAGAAAGCAGCATT
>NW_019379514.1:190173-252947 GCF_000648655.2 Copidosoma floridanum | reverse complement strand
GGGAAGAATGGTTAGTGATACTTGTCCAGAGGAGGCTGTCCCGTTGGCTCAATTTTTTTTTTCTTCATAGCTGTTATAGGTTTGCCCAGCGCAGACTTTGGAGAGGATCAGTAATTCCTGGTTGAATGCTTGGAGTCGAGACGGTAACATAGGGTTGTCGGTCACAGACTTTTCTAGCCTTGCGAAGAACAACTTCGCAGGTGACGTCTGCTAGTGAATGGCTGACTTAGCTTAATCTTGCCCATCTTCAGTTAATATAGTCTTTCTAATCGACGAATTGTTTTTGGAAATGGTAGTAAAAATGTATTTGTTGGCAAGGTAGTTTACACTTAGGTGGCCCCTAAAAAGAACCGATGAAAATGATGGTTGAGTAGGGAACGTAAATACTTATTATGGCCCTAAAAAGCGCCAGTGGTGAAACTTCAAGGCAATTCTTTATTATTATTCCTGATGATGAAGAGCTGGCTACAGGTTGCTTGATTCTTACCCTGGGAGTCTCGATGTACGGAGACTGTCATGGAGACAGGTACGATGCTGACCAAAGAATATCTCGTCTCGGGTCGTTCCCCGGATAACCAACCGCTCATCGTTAGACGGGAACATGTGGGTAAGCGCGTTGGAAACGTGACGACCAAGAAGGTAGCCGTGGTTGCTGCCCGTGCCCCTCAGAGCTGTTTTCCCTGGCTTACATTTGTAGCCTAAAATTCTCAAACTGCACCAGGCGGGATGGTGGGACGACTGTCACACAACTCTCAAAAGTTGGTGCAGATTGTGCTCTGGCTAGTTATGTCTCCTGGTAGTATGCCAGAGACGTCATCGGTTGGAATGAGTTTTTTTTCTATCGCACTCGTCGAGTTTCAGGGTGAATGGACACCTAGGTCCCTTCCCCTTTGAGAAGAGTGTCGTCCGTTACCGGGATATCCAGCTGCAAGACTATCATCAGCATTTTCTATACAGCTCGTTGAACTGCCAAACGGCAACTGCATCACTATCGAGACGCTCCGGCGTATTATAACATCACTTATTCAATTGTGTTCCAGGTAGCTTTGATTCCATGTTGACGCTACCTAGCAGATTTTACTGTACTAAAGTGAAAAGCTGGCGTATTTTTGCAAAACTTTCAAACAAACTAAACTCATTTATTGCTATTGTTATTAAATTTTTTAAGATAAAAACTATACTAAAACCATCTAGAAAGTATCATGAATAAGTGTGCAAAATTTAAGCAAAATCAATTCAGTAGTTTTCGCGGTTAGCGATTACAACGGTTTTAGTGACTTTGCTTTATACGTTAGTAAGATACATAAACATCTACCACTAGCAGCCCCCCGTCTCGGCTTCGCCCAAGACTTACTAAATAAAATACCGTAGTGTGTTGACATGTAATGTGAAATATTTTCAGTTAAAACTTTTACACATATTCCTGATACATCTCAAAACAAAAATCTTCTTATTAAAAACATATTTTTTCGGAATCCATATAGTTTATTTGGTTAAATAATGAGGTGTAAAAAAACAAAAAAATTATTATGCTAAAAAGTACCGTGCGTTCTTTATGCCATAAAATATTCAGTGGCTATAAGAACGCGTTGATTTACAGTTTCTCCCGTGTAATTCACGAAAATCGATATTTTTTGAAGCTGTTAAGATATTAAAAACATATTTTTTCGGAATCCATATAGTTTGTTCGGTCAAATAATAAGGTGTAAAAATTCAAAAAAATTATTATGCTAAAAAGTACCGTGCGTTCCTTATGCCATAAAATAATCGGTGGCCATAAGAAGCCGTTGATTTACAGTTTCTCCCGTGTAATTCACGAAAAGGGCTAATTTTTTAAGCTGTTAAGATTTTAAACCCTCAAAAAATTTATATTAAAAAAAATTTTTTTTTCTCATATCTCACAACTTTATTACCAGAGCAACAAAGTCCTGGACCTTAAACCCTACATTTTTATTGCCACAAAAACACAAATACATTTTCTACTCATTAAAAAATCTGAAGTAGGATCTTTAAAGATTTCAGAGATTGCTGTGAGGGTACAGTGAAAAGCTGATCTCTCACGTAATGGACTCTTTAATTGTCGAATTTGACGCTGCTGTTTCAATCTCGATAAATTTTCTGCGTCAGTTTCTTGACGCCTAAGTAAAGTTGTATTTATTAGATACACTCGAAGTTCTTCTTCCAATTTACCCTCTTGCGACTTTTGGCATGCTTAAAATTTATGTGACCCCTAAAGGCTATTTTCAGTCAACTTTATTAATTTTAATACATCTGTTGGCTAGGTAGTTCGACGTCCGATGGCCCTTAATAAGACCGGAGAGCTTCTTAAGTTAACTCTTTCTTGACTGCAGTTAACAGCAATTGTAACTGTCTCGATACCTCAGGGTGATCTTTTCTAGCTTGCTGTTAAAGACCCAGACTGATTGAAAGAAAAATTACAAAGTTCGAAGCTTTGGGGCAAGTTGTAGTGCTCTTTCCCAACGTCTCCCGGTATAACGTCGAAGACGTTGGTGTCTAAAGTACCTTTTTTATTTGCAGATTCAGTTGTTTTGGTGATCTTAGATAAGGAGATTGGTTAGTGATACTTGTCCAGTAAAGGCTGTCCCGTTGGCTCCAGTTTTTTTTCCTACATAGCTGTTATAGGTTTGCCCAACGCAGACATTAGAGAGAATCAGTGATTCCTGGTTAAATGCTTAGAGTCGAGAGGGTAGTATAGGGTCGTCGGTCACCAGGTTTCCCAGCCTTGCGAAGAACAACTCTGCAGGTGACGTCTACTAGTGAATGGCTGACTTGGTTTAATAGTGCCCGTCTTTAGTTAATATAGTCTTTTAGTCGACGAATCGCTTCCGGAAATGGTAATAAAAATGTAGTTGTTGGCAAGGTAGCTTAGACTTAGGTGGATGCTAAAAAGTACCGATGAAATTGATTGTCAAGTAGGGAACGTAAATACTTATAATGGCGCTAAAAAGTGCCAGTGGTGAAACTTCCAGGCTATTCTTATTCCTGATGATGAAGAGCTGGCTTCGGTTGCTTGATTCTTGCCCTGGGAGTCTCGATGTACGGAGACTGTGATGGAGACAGGTACGATGCTGACCAAAGAATATCTCGTCTCGGGTCGTTCCCCGGATAACCAACCGCTCATCGTTAGACGGGAATATGTGGGTAAGCGCATTGGGGACGCGACGACCAAGAAGGTAGCCGGTGTGGCTGCCCATGCCCCTCAGAACTCAGAGCTGTTTTTCCTTGCTTACATTTGTAGCTACAAATTCTCTAACTGCACCAGGTGGGAATGGTGGGATGGTGGGACTACCTCACAACTCTGATGAGTTGAACCAGATTGTGATCTGGCTACATATGTCTCCTGGTATTGTGGCTGAGATGGCATTGGTTGGAATTAGTTTTTTTTTTTTTTGATCGCACTCATCGAGTTTTAGGGTACATGGACACCTAGATCCCTTCGCTCTTAGAGAAGAGTGTCGTCCGTAACCGGGATACCCAGCTGCAAGACTATCATAAGCATTTTCTATGCATCTCGTTGAGTTGCTGAATCTTGACTACAACACTATGGAGACGCTAGAGCCTTTTATAATCACACTTATTCAATTATGTTGCAGGTAGCTACGATTTTATGTCGACGCCACCTAGCGGATTTTACTGAACTAAAGAGAAAAGCTGGCATATTTTTGCAAAACTTTGAGCTTATTTATTGCTATTGTTCTCAAATTTTTTAAGATAAAACTATGCTTAAACTATCTAGGAAGTATCATGAATCAGTGTGCAAAATTTTAACGAAATCGGTTCAGTAGTTTTCGTGGTTAGCGATTACAACGGTTTTAGCGTTTCTGCTTTATATATCAGTAAGATAATTTCCAAATATTTACTAAGTTACGTGCTGGGACATTCTGAATTTCCCGCTTCTTGCGACGTTGCCGTTGCGCTTTTTTTGAACTATTATTTAATTTTTTTATTCATAAACTAATTAGACGGTCGTTGCGAAACTTTAAGTACGTATAGTTATTAACATTATCTGTGACATATATAAAAATTGGAGACATTAATCACACTAATTTTTTTTAAACTGAGTTTTTATAAGTTTCCTCATAAGCGACCGCGTTAAAATGACTGAACTTTGAAATCCAATATCTTGGAAACGAAACAGATGAACCTCTTGAAATTTTAACAGCTTTACTGTAACAACAACAAGAACGTCTGGTTAAAATTTCAAATGATTCATCACAGGGGTCTATCTTTACTGAACGTCCTTTATAGTTTGCAGAAAGAGATCTTTTTTCTCATGCTTGACGTATTTTTCAAGGGCTCGACATTTCTCGATCAAAATAGAAATCGGTAAGTCTCCATTATCAAATTTAGGTATTAGATTGTTTAATCATCTATGTGTTTTATGTTCTATTTTTGAGTCTGTTATTGATGTAGTTGGGGTACTCTGATCGGTCTGAGATCATTGACAGTATTTAGAGTTGAATTAATATGGGGCCTTGGACGATCAGACGGTTGCTCGTCTATTGGGGTTATTTTATTAGAATTTTCTATGAAAATATCTCCTACTATGGGTTTTACAGAACACTGACCTGATGATAATCATGACATTATGAGACGATTACAGTCTTACTTGTGGATGATGTTCGTGGTTGATTTCTTTTAAACATATGTACAATGAATCCCCTTGATTTGCAGAGCCGTCGATGCCAAAGATTTCTGAGACGTAAACTAATGAGTTGGCAATGTCCTCTTCTAAGGTGGAATACATAACTTGATTTCGGCTTCATTAAAAGTAACTGCTGATTTTATCAAACTTTATTTCTTGCATGTGACCTCAGGCACAGTACTAATCACTGGGTAATGTTCACTGAGCAGCACGATATATTAGACACTTGAAAAGACCAGAACTCCCTGAAGATTGCCTCCAGGTATCTTCCATTCTCAAAAATTTCGGAGCATAACCTCCAGGTATTTGTCGCTCTCTGTAGTCCAAGATATCACTGGCAATTTTCTCTAGTTAGTACTTTTTATTAACGCTTGGAAGCACCCGAGCTTCCAGAGGATGACCTCCAGGTAATCCCACCGCTGTTACCAAAAAAATTTATGTTATGATCTGGCTCACGGTCATAGACTATGGAGATATAGATGGCATTCTCCGTCCTTCGTTGTATTTCGAGTAGTGAGTCCGGCACCTGGTTAAGCACTAACGTGCCAGGTCAATTGAACCCTGGGAAAGTCGGTCCTTGGTTGCTCTAGGTCTCGGTGATTCTAATAAGTAGAGTCCAAATGGGGTGAAGAGCGAGTTTGTCCCAGGAGGTGACGTCCAGGTATCTTAAACACACTTAGGAACGCGATTATGAACTAAAAACTACCCTGATCAATCACGAAACAACTACAAATGAAATACTCGCCGTAGGTTTTTGGAGGGGGGTGCCGAAATTGAGCGTCGCAAACTCTGCCTGGAACAGAATCTCAGTTCAAACTAACTGCTGCGGAAAAAATCCAATGCTTTTTATACCCTAAGAGTCGTATTATAAGTCACGCAGGCCACTTGTTTACGCAAAAGGCCCGTTATTTTAAAGGTCAGGCTTATTTTCGTTTGGGATGAGTCATGCTACTTGTGTATGTTAAGGGTCCAGTATTTTAAAGGCCAAGCTTTTTTATGCCCGAAACAAGAGAAAATCGATTTCTGAATTCTCGGAAGGCTTTTGTATAGTTGGAAATAGTAGTTTTCCTACGAGTTTGAAAAGTCTCTGTTTGCGAACCGAGAGGTTTGCGGCCCGAGCCGAAGGCGAGGGACGTAACGAGGTTCGTAAAGGAGACTTTTCGAACGAGTTCCGGAAAACTGTTTTTTCGCCCAAGGAAGTAACAGCCTCCCAAAACCACCCGAGGGCGGAAAAGTTCTTTTCTCATTGTTATTAATGAGCTTTTAATCTTAATTTTTGTAATAATTAAAATCATTATTATTCTGAATGGTATTGTAAATTAAATAGTTCAATTTTTCACGCCAGGCCGAGATCGCTAGTGTCACCTACATTTATGGATTAACGGATATGATGATTTCCTAACACGTCCATTTTCTAACATGGTGACCATAAAGACGTGCTTCTTATCTTTCAAAATTACGTCAATACTAGTTTTACCTGTTTTTTACCATATTTTGCTTCATTCTATTTATCCATGCCGTAAACAGACCTTTGTTGATAGTGTCATACGTGTACGTATCAAGATTAGTTTTTTTCTTATCATCCTGATTAAAACTCTCTTCTGGTGTGCTAATCTTGGTTCTTTCACTATTCGATATGTGCTGACCATTTTTACTGGTTATACTGCCACTTTTTCTTTAGTCTGTTTTCCTTTTTGTTCTTTATTATTGATCCTCTTGATTTGTCTTTTACTCATTTCACCATCATTAGAACATTTGGTCTGAGCATTGGCTTTCAAATACTCACTCTTTTTTTTTGTCACCTGGATCAACTTTCATTTTGCCCCCACTATCTTCACCATAATCGTTTTTTCCTTTCTTAGCTTCCATGCATACCATTGCTACCTGCAAGTAAGGTTGAATCAACACAAAACTAACTCACTAGGAGCAAAGGAACAATAACAGCACCTAAAGTCTCAATGTCTTACTACTTACTCAATCAACGAAAAGTCACGTGACCACGAAAATCAAAATCAACAGAAATCAAGATACACGAGATCATACAAAAATACGTCCACCTTCTTTGGCGTTGGCCCTACGGCATACTAAGTGATGCCATATAGAGAAAAAAAATATTTCAGAAAACAGGATTTCAAGAAGTAAAAATAAACGGTTTTTTCAAAATCAGTCTCTTAAAAAGCTTGTAAGCTTGTAAAAAGTTTTCATGTTAGCAATCCTCTAGAAGACATTTGAGACGATCAGGGATCAGTTTTTTTTTTTAAAGAACGAATTTCAAAAGAAACTCCTGGAGCTAAAAGCGAAAAGTTTAATGCCAATTGTTATAACGTATAAATATAGGTATACAAAACTAGGTTATATACGTGTTTCATTAATATAAAAATTTTTTAAGTTGAAAATAAAATATTGTTTGTACAATTTTTTTTACAAACTTATAAACTATATTTCAATTGTAATTTCCAGATAAAAAAGCATGATTTTCAACATTTTAACTAAATTGTATTCATTTCTAACTAATTATTTCAATACATACCATGCTTTTGAAGCGATAATGTACACTGTTTTTTAGATATTGTTTCAACAAATGAAATGTCCAAATGAGTACTTAATTTAATTTTTGATTTTGTACAAGTAACACAGCAGTAATATTCTTTAATATTCTTTTTGTTCTATTTTGCGGCATTACGCCTATCAACAAATGAAGCCAAAACAACAACAACAACAGAAACAACAACAACAACAAAAACAACAGCAACAACAACAAAAACAAAAACAAGAACAACAACAAAATTATCCGTGATACAGACGACTAAATCTTCTTCTTGGCACTGTTCTTATACAAGAAACAGCTGAAAGCTTTTCCTTCTTAGATTTAGTTTCCGCTTCTCAAGAAAGACTTTGTAATTCTTCATTCATTACCTTTATCAATACTTAATTCATTACCAAACTTAAAAATAAAACGGTCTACTGGCGTGGCGTTATTTTTTTTTTGTTTGATAGAGTGGGGAGGGGAAAATCTTCATAGACACCCCAGCTAATCCGGTGGTAGTGTCGAATTCACCCGGTGTGCCTACCGACTAAAAACTAACCTCCCCGCATAGGACAGGTCCGTAAGGACCACTCCCCTAGAAGACAAAAGGGCATAAGAGGAGATAAAAGAAGGAAAATAACGGAGAATTTTGGAGGCCGACTCGCTCTCGAAGAGATAAGAGGAGGGGGCACTTACGCATCTGGGCGAAGCTCGAATCTTGGCTTGCGCCGGAATAGAGTTAGAGAAGCTTAGATTTTGTGTTATTGTATGTGTGTGTGCAGATGTGTGAGTCCACTGGGTATTGTGTATTTGGAAGCGTACTTGTGATTAGTGTAAGTGTTGTATAGGATTGAGGCCGTAGAGGATTCGGCGGATAGAAGGGTGCTCCTGAAGGGAGCGTACGAATTGAAGTCGCGTTCGTTTCGTCGAGATCATGGAGATGGAGATGATGCATCCGATGGGAGCAGGGTAGATTGGAGAACTAGAGTATATTGAGGGTCCTTATGGCTCTGTGCTAGAGCGCAGGGACGTCTTATAAGGTCGAAGCGACCGGGTTGAAGGTTTGCGAGTGCAGCGATAGTGGGGTTTGGGTGTTTCATAATGGAGGCGCGGATTTTTGACGCAAGGACGGGGGCTGCTTGTATTGGAGGGACGATGTTGAACTCCTTGATAATCTGGGTATTACTGATGTACCACGGAATACTTAGAACCGACCTCTGTATGTTCATGAAAGGGCCCAGGATGCCCTTTAGTCGGTTTCCCTTTGCAACGCCCCACGTTGGTATCGCATAAATACTAATGCTCCTGATGATGGTATTAAAGATGCGCAGCTTGGTTTTCTGGGAGACTGCTTTGTTGTTGAAGATGGCTTTAGTTGCACGAAGGCTCCGTATGCCTTGCCACGGGTGCTGTTGAAGTGCCGAAAGTACGTAAGTCGACGGTCTAGCGTTACGCCGAGGTACTTGGCGGAGTAGCTCCAGTCGATTTCTACTCCATTGACCTTTATCTTCTGCAGTTTCTTCCTTGGATTTTTCCAAGAGACGAGCATGGCTATAGTATTTTCCTCGTTTACGACCAGTTTCCAAAGACTATACCAGTTATGGAGAGTGACGATGTGCTCGTTTAGAAAGGTGGTGCACCGAGAGTGTTGTTTTGACGTGCAGCTGACCGCGACGTCGTCTGCGTAGACGTACGTGTTGATGTTTTCGCGCTGGGGTAGATTGTGGCAAAAAATGTTAAAAAGGATGGGTGAGAGTTTGGAGCCTTGGGAGACTCCGAAGGTTTTTGGGCGGAGGTCAGAAAGAGAGCCATCTACTTTAACGCGGATGAATCTGTCCGATAGGTAGGATTTGACGGTGCCGATGAGGTAATGCGGAAAACCTAACTGAATAAGCTCATACAGGAGGCCTTCGTGCCAAACTCTGTCAAAGGCCTGCTGTACGTCTAGAAAAGCTATCGCGGTGAAGTTTTTGTGGATGAGGCTATCGGAGAGGTCTTCGGTAACTCTCAGAAGCTGGTGAACGGCCGAATGTCTGGCTCTAAAACCGTACTGCACGTATGGAAGGATGTTATTTTCCGTGGCGTGCTTGTTTAGGTGGGTAAGAATGATGCTTTCAGTGATTTTACTGGGTGATGAGAGTAGGCTAATGGGTCTGTGGCTCGCGGGGTTGCTGAGGGGTTTTTCCGGCTTCGGGAGGCAGATGACCGTAGCCATTTTCAGGACGCTATTAAAGATACCGTCACTGCCAGGGGCTTTTCAAGTTTTTAGGGAGCGGTTGATGCCTCTGATTTCGAAGGGTGTGCAGTGTTCGAAATCTGGATTGTCAAGGATCTGTTGCTGCACCGTGTGGGTGATCCTCGCGTGTTTCTGCGCTAGTTCTTCAGTGCTAAGGTTGGGGGAGCATTGATTTTGCAGCGAATCTGCAAAGATCTCTGCTTTGTCCAAATCTAGCGAGTAGAGTTTGTTCCCTTGTTGAAGGGGGGGGGGAGGGAAGGCCATTTGTTACGGAGTTTTTTAACGATCCTCCAAGCATTTCTTGGGTGGGGCTCTGCCTCGGCTATGAATTTGTTAAATTCCTTGTTTCGAAATTCGAAGATTTTGGATTTGACTTCCCTTTCAAGGGAGTTAAGGTGAACTTTAAGTTTGGGGGTTCTCCTTTTTTGCCAGAGTTTCTGAACTCTTTTCTTCTCCTTGATGAGACGCAGGAGGTCGCGTGGAAGTTTAAGTGTGTGTTGGGGAGCTGTGGTTGTTGTGGTGGCTTCTGTGGGCATCTGTTGAGTTCGTCAGTGAATTCGTCTACTGCTATGTCGAGTTCTGTTTGGGATCTGATGGGACGACATTTAAATGGGGAGGATTCGAGGTTATACGCAAGGTGGAATCAGTCTATGCGGCTGGTGGTGACGGGTATGGTGAGAAGGGATCTAGGGATCTCTAGGTAGACTGGGTTATGGTTGCAAGGGAGGTCTGGGGATGTTCGCCTATTAGGCGTGGCAATGCATTGGCGTTTTCAGTGATACGACACCGCATTTCCAATTGACTGCCAACTGGCAGCGCTGTCAGCGATAGTTACCTATCAAATATTGCATGTGTGGAAGTATGTATGTACGTTATCAAGTTTTTCGACTAACATAAGTAATTACGATTCAAATGGGCTGAAATTTCGTTTGCAGTTGCGAGTTAGATGTCTAAGCTGATGTTTAACGTTTGAACAAGTTTAATCTAAAGGGAAAGTTTTGACAGCATTATTAGTGCAGTGCTCTTCGATTAAAAAAAAGTTCTTCAGCAGTAGCTTTTAGATACACTTTACACGATCACGCTCACAAACAGAGTCTTAGATTTCGTTAAAGTAAATCTTTTTTGTATCATACACTATGCTTTAAATTGTAATGCAGACGATCTATAACGCAAAATAAATGCAAAAAAAATTGTACTGCCTGTTATACAAACAAATTGAAAATTTACATTAATATGTTCAAAAATCATTCCATAATAAACGAAAAACAATTAAATTGATGTACAATGCTGTTAAAAAACTTTATTTATTTAATAAGTTAATGACGTTTTAACTACACAAAAGTTAACCCTTTTAAAGTTTGAAAAGTTGAACCCTTTTGAAAATGATTATCTTTTGTGTTATTGAAACGTCGTCGACTTATTAAGTCAATAAAGGTTTTGAACAGCATCGTCCGGCAAGTTCATTATTTTTTGTTTGATTTACGGCTGTTTATAGCATTAACCTTCTTATTTTCGTTTCAAAATAGCCAGAAAACCGTTTCGCGCCATCTTATTTTTCTACATCACATTTTTAGATACAATATTTAGTACGAGAATTTTAAATCTTATAAAAATACACTTTTTTGTATGGTACAAGCGTTTGTTAGATCAAATTAAAAGTTACCACATTGATACTAAAACTCAGTTGGATGTGACAACAGAATAGTATAAAAAATGAGTTCTGTTATTTAAATAACATTTTTTTCTCTGGCACCTTGTAAATTGTTCGTACCTTGCATGCAAGATGTAGTATTTTTCATAATTTTAGCCACTTGTTATTATCTTACTAATATATAAAGCAAAGTCGCTAAAACCGTTGTAATCGCTAACCACGAAAACTACTAAACCGATTTTGCTAAAATTTTGCACACTGATTCATGATACTTCCTAGATGGTTTTAGTATAGTTTTTATCCTAAAAAATTTAATAAAAATAGCAATAAATGAGCTCAAAGTCTTGCAAAAATACGCCAGCTTTTTACTTTAGTTCAGTAAAATGCACTAGGTAGCGTCGACATAAAATCGAAGCTACCTGCAACACAATTAAATAAGTGTGGTTATAATAGGCCGGAGCGTATCAATCGTGGTATAGTCTAGCTTCGGCAGGTCAACAAGCTGTACAGAGAATGCTGCTGATAGTCCTGCAGCTAGGTATCCCGGATACTGACGACACTCTTCTCTGAAGCGGAAGGGACCTAGGTGTCCCTTCACCCTGAATTTCGACGAGTGCGATCAAAAAAAAAAAAATTAATTCCAACCGATGCCGTCTCTGCCAGAATACCAGGAGACATATCTAGCCAGAGCACAATCTGCACCAACTCTTCAGAGTTGTGTGGCAGTCCCACCATCCCACCTGGTGCAGTTAGAGAATTTGTGGCTACAAATGTAAGCAAGGGAAAACAGCTCTGAGCTCTGAGGGGCATGGGCAGCCACAACGGCTACCTTCTTGGTCGTCGCGTCCCCAATGCGCTTACCCACATGTTCCCGTCTAACGATGAGCGGTTGGTTATCCTGGGAACGACCCGAGACGAGATATTCTTTGGTAAGCATCGTACCTGTCTCCATCACAGTCTCCGTACATCGAGACTCCCAGGGTAAGAATCAAGCAACCTGTAGCCAGCTCTTCATCATCAGGAATAATAATAAAGAATTGCCTTGAAGTTTCACCACTGGCACTTTTTAGGGCCATAATAAGTATTTACGTTCCTTTCTTAACCATCAATTTCATCGATTCTTTTTAGGGGCCACCTAAGTGTAAACTACCTTGCCAACAAATACATTTTTATTACCATTTCCGGAAGCGATTCGTCGACTAAAAGACTATATTGAATTAAGACGGGCACTATTAAACCAAGTCAGCTATTTACTGGCAGACGTCACCTGCGGAGTTGTTCTTTGCAAGGCTGAAAAACCCGGTGACCGACGACCCTATCCTACCCTCTCGACTCTTAGCATTCAACCAGGAATCACTGATCCTCTCCAAGGTCTGCGTTGGGCAAACCTATAACAGCTGTAAAGGAAAAAAAACTTGAGCCAACGGGACATACTCTACTGGACAAATATCATTAACCAATCTCCCCATCTAAGATAACCAAAACAACTGAATCTGCAAATAAAAAAAGTGCTTTACACACCAACGTCTTTGACGTTATACCGGGAGACGTTGGGAAAGAGTACTACAACTAGCCCCAAAGCTTCGGACTTTGTAATTTTTCTTTCAATCAGTCTGGGTCTTTAACAGCAAGCTAGAAAAGATCACCCTGAGGTATCGAGACAGTTACAATTGCTGTTAACTGCAGTCAAGAAAGAGTTAACTTAAGAAGCTCTCCGGTCTTATTAAGGGCCATCGGACGTCGAACTACCTAGCCAACAGATGTATTAAAATTAATAAAGTTGACTGAAAATAGCCTTTAGGGGTCATAAAAGTCATAAGCATGCCAATAGTCGCAGAAGGGTATATTGGAAAGAAAACTTCAAATGTATTTAATGAATACAATCTGAGGCGTCAAAAAACTGACACAGAAAGTTTATCGAGATTGAAACAGCAGCGTCAAAATCGACAACTTAAGAGTCCATTACGTGAGAGATCAGCTTTTCATTGTACCTTCACAGCAATCTCTGAAATCTTTAAAGATCCTACTTCAGATTTTTTAAATAGAAGAAAATGTATTTGTGTTTTTAAGGCAATAAAAATGTAGAATTTAAGGTCCAGGACTTTGTTGCTCTGGCTATAAAGTTGTGAGATATGAGAAACAAATTGTTTTTTTAATATAAATTTTTTGGGGGTTTAAAATCTTAACAGCTCAAAAAAATAGCCATTTTTGTGAATTACACGGGAGAAACTGTAAATCAACAACTTTTTATAGCTATCGATTATTTTATGGCATAAAATGGCATAAAGAACGCACGGTACTTATCAGCATAATTATTTTTTTGAATTCTTACACCTTATTATTTGACTAAATAAACTTTATGGATTCCGAACGAAAATGTTTTTGATAAGAAAATTTTTGTTCTGAGAAGTGTCAGGAATAGATGTAAAATTTCTAACTGAAAACGTTTCACATTTCATGTCAACACACTACGGTGTTTTATTTAGTAAGTTTCGGGCGAAGCTGAGACGGGGGGCTGCTAGTATTTATATAAATAAGTTTATTTCTGTTTCGTTGAAAATGTCATGTAATAAATAAAGAAAAAAGTTGTCATTTCAAAACGTCAATATAACTTTGAGAGTAATGTACTATTAAAAGTCTTAAAAGTAGCTTTTATATGAATATGTTTTAAAAGTAGATTATGAATGTATAGATGATTTAAGTTGGGATCAACGATTAATTGAAATATTTTGGAACTTATTTTTTTTTTTTATTCTAGTAGTATCTTTGAGACAAGATTTTACTTATACGTATAATATATTTTGGAATTCGACGTTGATTTATTTCATTATGAAGGCAAATAAAAAATATTTGTAAATTGGATGTAATTAGTTGAAATTACACTACAATATTTAAGTTTATATGCATAACAAATTTATTCAAATGTAACTATAACCTTTAAGCACTTAAAACATTTTTATAGTAAAATCTAAAACCAAGACCATTTCTGCGTTTTTTGAGTGGTATGTTTTATTGAAGAGGGTATACATATATCTAATCTGGCTAGCTTTTTTTTTAATAATTTATTATGGTCTAAAATTATTGTTGGGACTGTGTAATACGATTAAAAGATTAATTGTTAAAAAATGCCACTGAATCTAGTTACATACGTCATAGGTCAGAAATACAAAAAAAACTAGTGGGCTAATTTTTTCGGGTTTCTGCATATTTTTTATAACTAAATTTTTGAATAATTAGTAAAAAAGTTTATAGTTGTACCGTCACTATGTTTTTATAGGAACTTGTATGAAAAAAAAATGTTGGTGAGAAAAGTCATATGAAAAAACTCTTAATCAATACTAATGAAAGGCTACAAGGGATAAAAATTTACTCTCCATACAGATACATAAAAATTATATTCACAAGTGTTGGACAAATCTAGCTTATTTTGAACATTAATTTTTTCCATTCTTGACCGAGTGAAGAAACTTTTTTCAATTCAAATAGTAACAAGTACGTTCATTACAAATATCAATAAAAGCAGGCATCATTTGTTAAAAATTTTTTTAAAAATAAAATAAATATATCAGCGAAACGTAGCTTTTTTTTAATCATCCGTTAAAGGCATCGAGCACAAAAACTCAACATGCGTTAGCGAGAAAAGATGAAAAACTGAGAAATTCTCACAGCGATCACTATTACTCACGGATACTTAAAGGTCAGGCGGAGTGTGCAAAATCGCTTCACACGAGCATTCAGTGTAAGTTGATGAGGAGAAGGAAAGAGCTGAGGGAGCGTTTTATTTTTGCGAGCCGCGTCGTCCACAGTCGTTATATAGACCTACTGCAGCAAGCGAAAGGAGTAAGGGTAGAGTAATCCGCAGAATCATTAATTAAATTTTTAGCTTCTTGCATCTGTGGCGTATAGGTATATATGAATACAGCACACGAGAGCCGAATGCTTTGTGAATAGCTGCGCTGACGAGAGAGAGATAGACAGCAAACGGCCGAAAACAGGAGTCATTAGGAGCGCGCAAACGAGTAATTAATCAGAATTAACAGCGCGACACCGGTGCTACCATCCCTCGCTCGCTGCACACCTACCACGTGCCCCTGATGTGCCATTTCTCTGTGCCGTGCACTACTGTTCGACCTCGAAACGTACATTTCATCTGCTTACTCTTTTTTTTTTTTTTTTTTTTTTATCTACTGAGACCCACACACGATTAAATTTATCTTAATCCTGCTGTGTCTGCTTTTCGTTTTTAGCTTAAGGTCAACAAGAAATTTCTTCACGAGCATACAATCAGGGCTTTGCTTTTCTTATGAGCAATTCGTCCAAAACCAACGAGAATATATATATTACGATGCTTGCTTATTTAATCCTCGCAGTGACTTGGCTCTCTATGCAGCTCATTCGACAGGAGACTACGCCAATATGCCCCTCATATAAGCTCGGAAAGAACTACATTTCTTCAAACATCCAACATCGATTTTGCAAGTAGTCTCGTTGTGGTATGGATTTGTAGTCTACAAAACTATACTGAAATGCTTCGAAGGCCAAGTGAAAGTTAGGAAATTGTTGGCGGTTGGTTTTTACCATTGATTAAGCTTGTCAAGTCGATTGGGCTCTTTAGAGAAGTTGCAAGCCCGCACCAACGCGCTATCGCCGTCAATCGCTATCGCCGTCGTGAACTACGTCAATTAAGTGTTCAGGAACAGAACTATCAACACGGACATTGGTGACACCAACTTCAAAATAAAATTCATTCAAGTAATCAAATTCAAAATGAAAAAATTAAAGCTTTATAGCTAGTAATGGTTTAAGAACCGCACTACTTCACTGTCTCAAAACTGTATAACTAAAGTGAGCGAAACTCCTTTCATTCCGAAAGCAGTGAGCAAATGTTGCGGTTTATGAAAATGAATAAAACTGCAACAAGTTATGTTGAAATACATACGAGTTTGTAATCCTTGGCATATCGTATTAAACTGATGGAAAGAATTCCTTGTATATAAACCACATTAACTAATTGTTAACGGATGTGGCCTTAAATAGAAGCAACTACACAATCGTGAACAGTTAGTAAATCAAGTATTTTACAGATGGTATTGGAGGCTACAAAAAAAATTGGTTGTGACATGAAAAGCTTGTGCCATAACCGACGACGGCGTCTTATTTGTCCACGAATATTTATTTCGTGTAAATCTAAAGCCTTACAATATAGTTGATAAGTCGTTCCTAACTATAATCCAAAGTCTCACGTTATGGCTAAAGAGTATACAAGTCTTTATTTCTATCAATGTTAGACTAAAATAAAGACTATTTAAAAAAAAGGATAGAAAATGAGTCTAATTACAAATATGAAGTATATGCAAAAGTTATATGTATTATATTTATTTACACTCAATTGAAATAAATTATTTATTATAAAAGTTGACTTTGTACTAGGCAAGGAATTGTCACCAGGGCAAGCGGATCCACTAAGCTTCTTGGGGCTACCAGATGCGAGTTTTATTTTGTCTTCTGAGGCCACAGAAAACGTACGATGTTTTACTTACATATGTTTACGTATGTTTTAAATACTAAGGAAAAATGTAGTTATATTTGGTATAAGCATTACAAATTTTTCCATTTTCCGAATTCATGCAATACTTGGTTTATCAATTCATCTAAAAAAAGTGGGTGATCCCACGAGCTTATACATTACAAAGTATAATAACCAACTACGTTGCACACGCCACGAAATAATTATAATTATATATTCCGTCCTAAAATGATACAATCGTTGCATCGGATTTACTTTTAATGGCTCATAATGTGTACTTATTTATCACCATATTTGAAAAGAAAAAGCGTCAATTAGATTTGATTTAAGGCTCGCGCAGATTGGATTTATAGCGCTTAAAATGCACACTTGCTCCTTTTCTTTAGCTCGAGCTCAACAACGCATGCGTGAAAAAGTTTCGCGCGAATCTGCGAAACGAATCTCCTGGAGCTCGACGGGAGAGGGTACGTATAAATAAAACGGGGGGGGGGGGGTGAAACACGTGGTACCCACTAATTTGACCCAGAATCACGTTCTTTCGCAATACTAGATTCAGATAAAGTATACTTTTTGAATTAGAGGGATAATTATGATAACGGTAGGCTGTGGACTGAGGATGGTCGCATCAACAGTGGAGTTGAGGAGATAAAAACGACGGGCGAAAATTTGAAAAAAACTTGGTGATAATGTTATCCCTCGAACCGATGAGAGGGACGCTCCAATTTGCTTCTTTTACTCTCGCGGCTAATAATAAAGTGATATTATTAGACTCCTGTTCGATAAGGTCACTCATTATGGTGTATGAATTTCCATTTACTTTCACTCTTCAATTTCACTCTAGACACCCGAGATAAAATTAAAGGCACGGCTTACAATTGTTTGTTCGATAAACGAAGGAATCACGAAAATCAAGTTTCGTGGCTACTTGCATGGAAAATACATCGTTCACCTGCAACAAATCAACAACTACAAGTTAAACTTGTGACCTAAAAATACCAGTGACTATGATTGAAAGGAATTCCATTAGGACGGAAAAACATTGAGGAAACAGCTGTTTTGGAGAATTGTTTTGCCTCAAATTTCGTCGCGGTAACTTATTAAAATGACCACTATATACCACTTGAAAATGAAAAGTGTTAATAACAGTAAATAAGGCTTAAGGCAATTCACACTTTGATCAAATTAAGTGCTTCCTCAAATTCAATGAAACACGTGAGTTAACGTCTCTTGACTCAGACGTGAATAAACCGTTCCTTCACCACCATTTGAAATACAAACAAAAGAAACGACTACAAACAAATAGATCTCGACAAAACGTCATTATCCGATTGTCCAACGGGGGGGGGGGGGAAGAGAAACTGCAGTGTATAGGTAACAATCAATAAATACTGCCAAGTCAAACCGTGCGATCGCAATGAGCACTGGGGGTTCCGAGAACCCTAGGCAACTGCGGGTGTATTTGCATGTCACGTGCCGGTAAGTATTATAAATCAAAGCCAAGCGCAGCAGCAGCCTCCGTGGCCATCCAGAGCCCGCGTTTGATCAACGCGCGTTGCTCAAGGACACGGAATCTCGCAGCAACCAAGCCAAGAGAGCGAGGGAGGGAGGGGGGGATATAGTCCCAATTAAGGAAGCCAAGCGGCGTCCCCCGAGCGCACGTATTATACGTGAACCCCCCGTTACTCTGCTGGTAGAGCCCAATAAAGCTCGGGTTCTCTCTCGAGGGATGAGAGACACGACATCAGCGAGAGGGAGCGTGTATGTATGTACATATAGGTGCACCCGGCACAAGGAGATGAGCTCTAAGAAGCCAGCCGGTCATCACCAGCATCGGATATATATACATAACGACAGGAGAGAAAAGAAGATGCAAGAGAAGAGGCAGGGGAAAGAGGGGGAGTATACGTACCCATCGTGTGGTCGAGAGAGAGACGGTGGTGGAGGACAGAGGCGTCTCGTTTTCTCGCGCGCTTGGCTTGTAGGCCTCTCCGTCATCTCACCCTTCGCCGTTACGTACCTATATCGTTCGTGGCTGCTGTCCAGATGAGAGAGAGAGAGAGCGCGCGCGAGATGGAAACAGAGAGAAAGAGAGATGGAGAGTGAGGCTGGTGGCAAGTGATCTCGTGTGCTCGATCAGTTGCTGACGCTGCTGCTGCGCTCAGTCGTCGCTTATCCACGGCCGCGAAAGCTTACCGAGCCAGAGCTTTTTCCCGTGCATCTGCTGCCGGCTCAGCTTGCGATCGTATGCGAGTGGTCTTTCGTTCCGTTAAAAATATAAATCTACCTACGTCTAGTGTGGGTGGCTGATTTTGCATACCGATATATCTGAGTTCAATCGGACAGGCTCTTGAGACTTTTGGTTGTTTTTTTGTGTGGTGGCCGATACTTTTTCATTCAAGAATGTTCGTTTGTTTTAGTGCATTTTGGCGCGTGCTTTCATATAGAAACGAACGATTTTTTCCAAATGCCCTGTGGAAAAAGAATCATTGCGCTCAAGTTTGAAGCGATTAATCAAAAAACTTGCTAGTTGGAATTTGGCTGTTTTGATTGGTAATTTTTTTTTTTTGTTTTTGTTTTCTCGAGTCAGTACAGATTTTGGCACGCGTTCTACGCACGTTGATGACGACGTGTTTATAAATAACGTTTCTCGGAGTGTTTTTTATCCACGAGATAAGACTATTTTTTTTTTACGTACGTATTTTGACAATCTAATTCAGAGATATCGGTTATCTCCCCAAAACGGTTTATCGCAGACTGCTCAATCGAGATGTGTTTATACGTATTGTGATAGCAGCCTTGATATCGACAAGCCCTTTCATTCAAAAGATCAACATGCATCGAAGCAAGGAGCCACACCACGGGCAGTAGTGAGTACTTGGCGAGATCCATCGGCTGTATGTGCACAGTTGTTCAACGGACAATAATAGCACATTGGTGAAAAAGAGATGCGTTGACGGTGGCCAAAGACGCGTCCGAACCGATCTCTACGCGGAGGTTTGCCAGTGCAGGCGTGTCAAGAAGAGGAGAACACAAAGGGTGAACGGCCTCGGGACACTCGAGCATAGCCATGCAAGTATTCTCCCCCGGTGGTGTCTGCGTGGCGCCCATGTGAGCCGAGGGTGCGCGACATACATGACGGCGGCCGCACGTGTCCCTACGGTTGTCTTGTTTTTCACTTTTGTCTCCCGGTGCATGGACCCGCCGAAATAAACCAGACCACGTGACTCCGTATTTTTGACACGCCTCTCGCAGCAACTGACCTTCGGACCGATTCTGGAGTCTCAGGGGAACCGGTAGTACCGGTACGTTACCGGCTGTATGGTATTATTTGCCGACTACAAGTGCGTCCATCGTCAACTTGCGCATCTGTACATAAAAAGTGTTTAATTGCCACGCGCTCGTAAATTTAGTTGATTATAGGAAAGCAAATACACGGAGGGTCCCTTTCCGATTTCCATCGCGATCGATAAAGAGCGTGTGGATTTTCAATTTGACTTTTACGGTATGCCAGCTGCGATAATTGGAAAACAAAGTATGTTACGTATTTTTGTTTGGTTGATTTTTGTTGGCTTCGTGAAAAATTCAGCAGAAAACTAAAGTAGTATAATAATTAAAATTAGCAAAAAACTGATATTCAATATTTAACTTGGATTGCTATATTCTACTCTTGGCTTCAGCTGGTGTTACAGGCAATGGTTAGAGTGAAACGAATAAATAACTCGAAAGCTCCAAAAATGTATTGATATACTAAGAATCGGTTGTTATAACAATTAAAAGAAAAAAAAAAAAAAAAAAAAAAAAAAAAAAAAAAAAAAAAAAATCATAATCTTGTCAGAGCAAATAAAATAGTTTTGTGTTATGCGCACCTGTGTAGTTCTGGGTTCCGAAATATCGACAGTGTCTTTCAATTTCGTAGACTACGTATAAATGCTTATTCTGGAGGTCTTTATGTAAACGATAACTCAGTGCATCGACTTCGTAAGTTCATTCAGCCTATCACGATGCAGTTCGTTTTGGCATTTCATTTTTACTGCCTTGAGATCTGCTGTCGAAATAATAAAAAGTCGTTGCACTGAGATATAGTCGAAATCAAGGTCACTGGAATGAGTATGCTTGGGGGAAGGAGATCCGATTCCGCAGCAACGCAATATTCAGACCATATATGTAAAATGCCAAAAGCTTATCTACCAGTTTAACGTCCATACAGAAAATGTTATCTCCTACAGGTACAGAGTATATTGCGTGAACAGCACAAAGAAAAAAATTAGAATAACTAAAGGGTAAAATAATGACAAGTATGAAAATGATTAAATATAGACCATTAAAACTTTGATTAAAATTTAAATTTTTACACCTAGCCAGATGCTTTTTTTGAAATGCTTACTTGGGATTTTGACCTTCCCCCCTTCCTAATTATTTCTCTTTGATCATTCTACCCCTTAGATATTATAGATTTCTTATTTTTTTCACTGCCCACGCAGTGGATTTTTTACTCGTAGGAGATAAAATTTTCTGTACAAGTCCAACTTATAGATAAGTTGTTGGCATCTAATGTCGTCTCAATGGTATAGGTTATCCGTGAATCGAGCCCCACCAGCTGGAATGAACATTTATAATTTTACTACACCTTTTTTTTTGAACCCGCTTCGTGCGATCTAACTTGTTATGATCACTTTTATATTATTTAATGAGCATAGGTACTACTATATAAAAGAAACATACGATTTCGTTCATTTTTTTTGTGTCTTCCTAAACGTATACACGTTCACTCCAAATCTTATTCTTACAACATTTATGTTACCTTTATAGTGTTATACAATTATAATTATAATTATAACTACACAAATGTTTTTTTTTTAAACAATTGTCAGTTTAGTCAGTACCATATCGTCATTTAAATAATTAATTACTAATTTAGAAATATTTTTTGTGAAAAAAATCCTTGCAACATAGTAATGTAAGGGATATTCAAAAACTACTTGTAATTTTATTTTTTCTTGACTTAAATCAAATAAAGTTTTTTACAGGATAAACAAATCAAGTAACATTATGTTTGATTACATTTGTATGATAAACTAATACCATCTTAACTTTTCTGCAATCTAAAGCAATTGGTTTTTAAAAAACCCCACCCAATCAATACACTTAACCTATTTTAACCAATTTTTTGAGATAGGAAATTGAAGTGCACTGTCGATGTTTTGGATATACTTTCCCTATTTACGAGTTAACGAAAGAACCGGAAAATTTGTGATAAATTATAAAATTTATTAAGTAATCTAGTTCTAAAAATTTTTGGTAAACACGAAAAGAAACTTGTAATCGTTCACACACAGTTATATCGTTTATAATCAAAAGTCTGTTACAAATTTTTAATAACACGAATTCTTTTAATACATAGTTATTTATTCACGTTTTGAAAAAATATATAACGATTTTTCATCACAACATTTAATTGAAGAAATCGTAGAGTTCGTATTGTAATAGTACATTCTGCTGCGATTGGCGATCTTGTATGATAAGGGCTCGGATTTGTGTTTAACGCTCATTCATCGCGAAAAATAATCGTCGTCAAAGATGTGAAAAACTAAAAAATAAATGGGAATCGTAAGAAGTACTCCGAAAAAATATTATATGGTTAAAAACTTCTTGTAGTAATCACAGTTTCTCTTTTGATAACTCTTTATCCATCTCATTTTTATTCTTTTTTTTAATGTGTCTCATATTCGGAATCAAAATGTAGCGCGTCATAGCCATTGACAAATTTTTGATAAAAATAAAACTTGATGACAAAACGTACCCAAAAAAGTCGCAAGAATCAGCTGTTTCAAAGTAAAGTATTTACCAAAGCTTTTTATGGAATGGAGTAATGTTGAAGGATGTTTACAAACAAAGAAGCGTTAAAGAACCATGATACAAAAAAAACTATTTATAAAAAAAATTTAGGTTGTCTCGATGAAAAGTTATTGATTCAACGTCAAAAAATAGATAGCAAACCTATTATTAACGCATGGCTATAGTCAAATGATACCAAAATGAATTGAAAAAAAATTTTTTTTTGTTCAACAATGAGGATTCAAGATTCAAACTTATGTTCTTAAAATTTAACTTAATACCATAAACTTATCGTAAAATCTTTCAAAAATTCTTATACACTGTCGTTATGTTGTACATTGAAGCTATTGGAACATTTGTACGTATTCGATGTTAGAACGATGGTTAAATAAAATATTCAAAATGAAGTCAGTGAATAAAAATTTTAGCTCTTCACGTGGATTTTATAGAAAAAAGTGAATGCAAAGCGTCATTTTCGAATTCAGATCCACAATTTCTGAAGACCCGAAGGAGTCAAATTATTTTTAAATTATTTGGATTATGAAAAATTTGTAACACTGAACAGAGAAAATTATATCTCCAATTTATCATAAGCCGATTGACAGCCTACTTGACATGTGTGGTGAGATGTGAAGGCTCAAAATTACAGTAAAACTTTTGTTGAAAGCGTAATTATTCGTACATGTAATCATTTGCGTCGATGTTTTTATTGGCGTAAGTTTGCTCGGCTGACTTTGATCTTTATTTTTCTATCGGTCAATAGAAAATGAGTACAAACCATAAATTTTTTTACAGCAATAAACGCTGCAGTAATTTGATACTCTTTTTATTATTTTTATTGCTAATTTAAAATAAAACAAAAGAGATGACGGTTCGGTTCTAAGCCGAATGGTTACGGCAAAAAAAGATCTCTGAGAACTAATAATTTCTTCTATATGACCATCGTCTGCACAGCCTTAGAATTGCATAGCTGTGAACTTTTATGGTCAGCAAAATCGCAATAATTTCTCGATCCTTTCGTAAAGACAAAAACCATGACTTGTCAAGGAGAAGTTTGGGTATAACAAAAGTACCCAAAATCTCCAAAGACGAGCGAAAAAGGTATCCAGCGCGTTACCGCGAGCGTGAGACAATTAAACACAAATAATTACTGGCCCCAGGTAATAATAATCACCGTATCCATCATCGCTACAGAGAAGAAGAAATTTCGCGCATCTCTTGCCGGACTTTCGAAAGCCAGCTCTTTTCCCGAGCGCGTGTGTGCAGCTAGAACAATTTCCAGCCCGAGAAACAGAGCGAGGAGGAGCCGCAGCGGTGCGTCGCACGCAGCGAGGCGCGAATGGATCCGCGCTGGAGCCGAATATTATGAGCTGACGCCGATGCCACCGCCACGAGGCCGCCTCGTCCCAAACATGAAGCCACTGTTCTGGCTCATGCTGCTCCTCCCCTTGTCCTGCAGCCACGTCTTTGTCGACGCCCGCGATTTTTCTGGCAATCGAGGACATAGGTATACCATCGACGAGCTGCTCAACACCAGGTTTCCCAATCGCATATCTGGAGACTGGGACCTGGACATCTGCAAAGCAGGTATAAGTTAGCCCTAAGTCCATACCAAAAGTCATATTTTGTGTGTATATATAGTCTGCATGCGATTAGGGCGCAAGTATTTGATAATCAATGGTTCAGTAGAGGGAACTGTTTGATGCCTCTGCAACTGAAATTACTGTCATCCCAGGAAACACATTTTCTCGAGATTTCTTTTAGACGTCTTCTTGACTTCTACACAGATATCTTCAAATGGACATTGAAAGTCTATAAAGCATCTAAAAGACATCCCGAGAAAATGTGATACTTATTCAAAACATGTATTCTTGGCTTCACATTTAGAGCCGTAATTACGATGCAAGTATGTATAATTTTTCATACGAGTAAACAGGCTTGGGATAATGGGAACCCTTTATACTTTAACTGATGAGTTGAGAAAACATAACTTTTACAATAATGAACGTGTATAAAAAATAGTCGGTCAGGTTTTGTACACTTCTCACAAGTCTGGGAAATACTTAAATAGAAACGATTGGTGTTACCTGTAAGCGTGAATTTATGTTAAAGTAAGATTGAGAAATTTAAAAAGGGTCAAAGGAAATCTATTAATTTATAGCATATTATAGTCCACTAGCCAGGATAAGTCAAAATGATATTTTGACCTCAGAATAGAAACTATGATACAAAATTTTTATATTTCTCTGATTAAATATACGTAGATACTTACGATTGTAATTTTAATTTAAAGTGAATTAATATGAGTTGGTCTCTGTACGCCTATTAATTCCTCAACTTGTAAGGATAGGAAGTACCTTATGCAAAAATATTTCTTTGGCTCAAATTTTTCTTCTATTTCTGTTTTTTGGCTAAGCTTATCTATTTTGAATTTTGAGTTTTTGAAGTGATACAATAACATTGAAATAGATGGGAAAATATTCTCAAAATGGCCCAATAAACACCAATGTGAAAGTCTGCTCTTGCAAATGAGCAAACAGAGAAACGTTCAAGAATTTTTAAGTCCGAACATGGATTATTTTTGGTTTGTGAAGCGAAATTTATTTTAGGAGATCACTGTATAACAAATAAGAGGCATAATCAATTTTATGCCAAAATCAATCAAGTATGTTGTAAGACAAGCTATTAGGTTTTCAAACAAATAAAGAGTACTAACTAGATAAAATACATGGAGTTGATTATCTAAAAGCACAGATTTGAGATATTGTAAGAATAAGAAATTTGCCAGTATCAAAGTCATTAACAAGAAACGTACGGATGAGGTAGACGATCAACAACATTTATCAAAAAACAATAGCTGATGAAAATTACATCAAGCAAACAATAAAGGTCTATTATCCTCGGTGATTCTAAGCCCCACTCAACGAGTATTTGTCTCAAGTTTCGGGCTAATTTTCATTATTCTCCCCCTTTGTTTCGCCAGCCTTTAGAAAAAACTCCTCCTCCTTGCTATTTTTTGCCGTAACGCGAGGCTACTTCGCACAAAAGATGCTCACAGAGCCACGACCAGGGTAGGAACGAGGAAAAAAAAAAAAAAAAAAAAAGGGGACACGGAAAAAAAAATAAAGAAGAATCTTGTGAAAATAAAAAAAGAGAACCAAGCATAATGATAATGCCTAAAGAGCTGTACAATAAGGGGGACTGTGTTGGGATTGTGATTTGAAGAGCATGATAGTTCTGAGTTAAATGGAGGCTTGTATACGAGTACAAGTAGCAGCAGTTGTCGATTCATCTGTGATGATAAAAGCTGAGCGTGTTTGGTTGCAGACTTTTTCTTATACTCGAAAAATCTTTGATACAACAGTAACTAGAATCATATGATATATCATAGTGTGATACTCCCGTAGTTTTCCCACTTTTCGTTGTGTGGTACTGCTGAGTTTAGTATTCTTCGAGGAAGTGATGAGAAAAGTCAATGCCATTTTGACCTCAAAAGATTCAATTAGCGAAGACAATATATACTTTTATACTGTTTTCTTGTGATTATGAGAAGTTTTAATTCAAAAAAATGATCATAGTCCATACGTTTCAGAGTTTAAATTTAATAACAAGACGATGGAAAAAAACAATTGCATAAAACTTGAATGTACAGTGAAGGCATATAAAGTAAGTTCGAAAATTGTTTAATTAAAAAAAGGAGGAGGATAATATACGAGTACATGTATAGAAAAAATACGAGAATAAGGCATGGCCTACTTGAGCGATATTTGCTCTGATTAGCAAAGACAGAAGCTTCATACGGAGACAAAGATGGGGAATGAAAACAGATTAATAATCATCCTGGTCGAGGTGGCACTTTTTTTTTCAACTGCCACGAATGACAATTTTTCTACAAATCGTAGTTTTAACTAAAAAAATTGAGTTGCCTTGGTAATTTCGAACTTAGATGGGAAAATGTCGATAAATTCAATTACTCGCATTAATAACCATAAGCCCTGGGGAATGTTTACTACATTTAGCGAAACAGATGTAAAGATATATTTTTGAGACGTATTGGAACTTGGGTAGTCACACGACTAACGAAACACATAGTATATGTTGCAGTTGTTCAAAGATAAATAAACAGGGCAATTCATGCTTAAATACTATAAAATTCAGAGTTTCAGACGTAAAAGTTTATGGGCGTAAGATGTAAAAGTTGTAGAAACGGAAAGCCAGAGAATAGGAAAAAAAAAAAAAAAAAAAAAAAAAAAAAAAAAAAAAAAAAAANGAAAAAAAGGCTTAATTTAAAAATTAAATTTTTACTTCGAAAACACAATAACTACATTTTTTTCAGAGCAAAAAATGTTAGCACTTTTACGTGAGTTTTCCAAATTATTTTAATTTATCAAAATAGGCTTAATTACATTATTTTTATTGTTGATTATCGTTTTTAAATATTATTGTTACAAAAATAGTTACAAAAATGTACAAACTGTATTTTTTTATGATTTAAAACTTTTGTATCAACAACTTTTTTGGTGTAATGTCAACATGTACTGTCATGGGCAAAAATAGCTTTTTTTATAATTTTTAAATGTTTATAGTCTTCTTAACTATCAGGATTGTAATTTTAATGAAAGTGTGCAGTACAAAAAAATATAATTTCAACGAGATTTACATGTTTTTTGGCCACTCAAACCTGTAATAAAAACCATCAATAGTATAGAAATTAGGTTTTTTTTTTTTTTCATACTTTCCAACGTTTTCTTCAATTTTTCATATATGAATACAGTTATAAAAAAGTTTAAGAAACCTTTGTTTTAATTTATTTTGTCAAGAACTACAACTTTCTCTTTCATATCAAATGTGCAAGTCCTTTAATTTTTAAGATGTACCCAATAAATTGATTCTCAACCCGAGTAACATTATTTTTTTTTACTATAAAGGCATAAAAATACTTTTTTTTTGGTCTACATAGGTAGTCAAAAGATTTATTTTTTCAATTAAAAATTTTTGTTTCTCAACTATAATTATATAGATCTAAAAAATTAACTACAAAAATAAAACGTACAAAAATTGATTTTAATTTTTTTAGAGTTATACAAACTTGTGGCTGGTAACATTATGCCTTTCGACCAAACTTGGTGAATTTGAAACTATAATATTGTAGTACAAAAATAAAGCTACAAATTAAATTGAAACCAAGGTTAATAAAAGCTTTTTGAGATAGTTAACTTACATTTCTTTATACACCGATCGGCTACCCTTTTTGTATATAATCGTAATATGACTTAACTGTTTGAAACCCAAATTTTCTATTTAGTGGTGATGAGAATCTTCGTACAAAAAAAAATCAACCAAGTTGCATCGAAATCGGTTATCTGGACTTTAAATTATGACTTATTGTACACACCCACATACATACATAGACAGATTTTTTTGCCAGAGTAATATACGTCAATTTAAAAGTTCAGAAAACATATTAGTGGAATGTTATTGAAATGTGTGATTTTTTGCCCATTGCAAATCTTCCTTTTGGAGGAAGCAAAAAATAGCCATCCTCTTTTAAACTACATTAGTAATATCAGCTAATTTCTGAGTGGTACTGATGAGAATTTATATTGTATTGTACTAACGTCAATTACACACTTGTCAAGTCTATAATGTATCATGATGATACTTACTGCATTTTAATTATGTTATGTAAGAAGTACGACATGTACTTTTCAATGTAATAATACTTAATGCAATTGTTTAATGTTTCGTGAAAGATAACGATTACTTTTATAGAGTAACTCTTAGAATAAATTGATGCTGATTATATAGACGCAGTTTCAGTAATACATACAATTGGAGCATGATGTGTTATCAGCTACCAACTGCGTGGTGTTACCGTAGGTATTATTTCGAAAAAAAACATCGTAACCATTTATATTCTATACTGTAAATTTTAACACAGTTAAATTTACAAATTTCTTTTTTTTCATCACATTCTACTAATGCGGATCTTACTTTTTCAACCGCTTTTGTCATTTGCTGTTTATTATTTAGCATCCTACACATTTGGTCGATGTAATAAGTGGAAGAATATTATAATGTATTCCTTGTTCTACATTTGATTTATAGTTAAATAGTCAAAGTGATTGATGCAACCATAAGTTAGTCATACAACTGTAACATTTCAAAGAAATTTATTCTTACACACGTATAAGTACGCACACATTTTTTATATACCTTTTTTTATATTTTCCCTACTTTTGCATAACTAAAATAAAGTTATCATGTTTAAAATAAATAATTTCAGTTTTGCATATTTCTATTATTATTTCTTCTAAAACTCGGCATCTCAATAATACGATTTTTTAATATCTTCACTAAGATTTATTTCCAAGTTTTATAAGAAACACCGTTGACTAATCACTCAAATCCAGGGACTCCTTTGATGAAGTTTATTCTTATATGGCTCATTTTTTTCAAATAGTTTAAAATTATTAAGCTGTCTACATGATTTGAACAAAAAATGTATGTAAATTCCAAACTATTTTTTGGGGAAAGGACAAATGTTAGATTATTCGTCACGTTACATATTAAAGTGAAATTTATAAGTTCTTGAGAAAGTATGGTAGAAATTTGCTTTTGCTACTACTTTTTTTTGTCGTGTAAACTCAAGCTCAGTAAGGTCTTATAACTTTTTGTACTAGGGTATTTTAGATATTAACTAAGACACACTTCTTCATGAAGTGAGAATTTTGTTTTTAGTTTTAATAAATTTAAAGTTTTCTGAATAAAACTGTGAGTAAAGAATTTCAATGCACATAATAATTTTATTTGCTAATTAATAGCTCACTTCTATTACTTTAAATAGTCTAAGAAATATTTCTAACATATTTCTTTTTGTTAGAAAACTCCTTAAAAATAAATTACAAACAATAATTTGGAAATGATAATACTTATACATCATAAAAAAATTCAGTAGATAAAATTTTCTGAGATTTGCATAAGTAACTGCATCGCAAAGAAATACACAGCTACCAATAGCTGGCCAAAATAGTTCTTTATGATGATTTTCATTAATTTGAAAGAAGAGAAGATCGACTGAAAATTTTATTTTATTANGTCATGAATTTTTTAAATTAATTTTATTATAGTCTTAGATTTCGGGATAAAATGAGACGTATGGTGAATCTTATACTGATTAATACAATTGAGCCGTAAAAATTAGTCATGAACAACTAATGTTATTAAGTTATGATCAGCTGTATAAAATTTTCTAGTATTGATATTCACGATAAATATTTATGTGTAACAATGTACGTCTATGTGCTATTCATAACTATTTCGTATATGAAATTCTGCCATTCAAATATTTTTATTAAGAAAATGTATAAATAATTTTAACTCTTTTTGTACAAAGTTTAGCAAGAAAATCCTTTTATAATAAGAAGACAAGTATATTTTTGCAGACTTTAGTTCATACATGTCTCATTTTTAATATTATGTAAGGTATTAAGACTTTGAGGAAAAAATTGTAACCGTAAATTCACATGTTAATATGCAATAAAATTTTGTAAAATAAAAAACTAAAAATTTCCCGTCATCATCTGCCGCGTAATCTCTTTTTTCCAATAAGCTTAACGTGCACATTCACAAATTAAAGACTGTTGGATCAGCAGCAGCAGCATCTAATCCCAACGATTCGTTTTTTCCTCACAAAGAAGAAACTGTTACCAAAACTACACCTATAACGGATTGGTGGCCCTGGAGACTTTTTTTTCACAGCCAGTCTGAATATGCGAGAAGACTCTGCTTGTAGTTTAGTTTTTTCATTCAACCATACAATCCATTCCTTCTTATGTTGCTTCTCAAACAGCAAAGTATGCCAGTACGTGAGGCATACGTGAATTCACATGGAGCTTTCAATGCAAATCGTTTTGTGTAGAAAAAGAATGCGTGGTCGTAGATTTTTCATACTCAATTTTTTTTATTTCATTTTCTATTGTATGTGTCACGCAAAACTAGCAGTATTCTATGTGCCATCTAGGATAAAATGTCCTGAGCTTGTTGATCAGGGAATTAACGTACACTAACGATGAAAATAAAGTGATTTAATAGTATTATGCAACAGAAATAACATACATATTGATGAATTACAATCTACAACTAGTAGAGAAAAGATAAGTAGAAAATTGTTTTATTTCATAAAATAGTGAACGCGGTAATAAGAGGTACGTGTAAAAAGTTTTTACAGTTCATTATACTGTAGATCCAACGCTAACGCTGGATTCTATTTGTTTAAGCTTTCCAAGTGTAATAATAACATTTCACCCAAACAACATTGGTTGCAACGTTCATGCGCTGATGTCCCATAGATAACCCTATGATAAAACATACATACCATACAAAAATCGCGTGGGCAATATTTTCACAGTTTCAGGAATTTTCAAACAACATTGCCTTGTAGTAAAAATGGGTAATTTACCACCATAAAAGCTAGCACGCACTTTTACCTGAGTATACGTTGGTATAAATCAATCCTGAATTTTCTCCCATCGTTGCAATGTTTCATCAGACCTTTTTTACTTTTATATTAGATTTTCCGTACTTTTGCACAACTTCATTAAAATCATCATGTTTTTGAAAAATATTCTCAGTTTTTCATACTTTTACAATTTTTCACTTTCAAATTCATATATTTTGCAGATCTTTCACAACGCATTCCTTTTAAAAATCAATCCCCTTAAAAATAGTTTTTTACAAACCTTAAATGTTAGGTAAGTTTGATGTATTGAGTTCATATTTCGTAAGGAATTTCTGAACCTTTATACACACTGGCACTGAATAGTATTCTTCCTAATTAATCTATAGCCTTAACAAGTTTTGAAATCAAGATATAAAAACGGTAAAGTTTTTTTTTTGCGCAGCATACATTTTGTATGACATTCGTAGTATAATACTGTTTAGTACTCGTACTTTAACAAAATCAAACTAAGTAATATTGCCTTTTGCCCTAACATTTTTATATATTTTCTACATAGCAAGGCAAGAATGTATTTAATGTGAGGTTTACATGGAATACCAGTCAAAAGTCAATATTACTTAGTTTGATTTTGTAAGTTTCGTTTGAGTACTAAACAGTATTATACTACGAATGTCATACAAAATATATGCTGCGCAAAAAAAACTTGACCGTTTTTATATCTTGATTTCAGAACTTGTTAAGGCTATAGATTCATTAGGAAAAATACTATTCATTGCCAGTGTGTATAAAGGTTCAGAAATTCCTTACGAAATATGAACTCAATACATCAAACTTACCTAACATTTAAGGTTTGTAAAAAACTAGTTTTAAGGGGATATCATAACTTTTCAGGAAAATATATTTTTGAATGTTTAATTTAAAAAACTTGATAATATTAAATGTTGCTCATATTAGAAAGTACTGGATAGAAACGAAGTCTGTAAAACATAGCTACGGTGATCAACAACAGTCCCACTAAATTTCTACTAAAATTTGCTCATTTAAAGATGTTTCAAGTATATTTGAATGCAGTTAATTTTTAGAAACAGTTTCTTAATTCACCAAATACAATAAATTGTCTTAAAAAAAGAGTTTCAGGATTTTTATCTAAGATGCTCTTTTCTTTTTCTTTTTTTTATTAAACTACTTTATCATATCATTCTTATCAATTTTTCTTGAAGCTTACTACATAAATTTAATTACTTCTTCCAACAAATTTTTTAGATAAAATACTTAGTAATTATAAACATCAAAAATCCTAAATTTGTCATTTATTCAACTACCTTTAATCATTATTTTTTTTTATGTAATGATAAAATTCAAATATTCTAAATTACAGTTATTTAATACCTGAGGTTTTCTCACAGTAAAAAATTATTTATCACGAAAATACGCACGAAAATCGTAAAAGTGGTGTCTAAGTTACTAAAAGAATTGTTTTTAGTAAATCATTTCCTATTTTACTAGTACTTTGAAAATTGATTAATAATGTATGATTATTTACTATCCAAATCGCTAAATCAAATAAGGCTTAGGTTTACAGCTTGTTATTTAGGGCACTCTGGGAAATTATTAGAGTTTCCAATCTAATCGATCAGATTATGTTGATACTGTTACAGCTGTGTTACACGATTCGTTTTAAATTGCCAAAAAAGTATACTAAAAAAATAATAAAATTTATTACTTGTATTTAATTTATTTCAAATTTTAATTTAGATACTGAAATTATTGTGTTCGCATTTAAGGCACACGAAATTCAGGGTTAGGATAAATAGGATATTGAAGTATTCTTGGTTTTACATTTTTATTCGTTTTTAAAATTTTCCCACGGTAGATGTCCTATCGTAACAACACTTCTTCATCTTATCAGTGGTTGTTTGAATGGCTGGGTATCCACCACCTCCCTCTTCTGAGGCATCGTGGCGTCTTCCTATGAACTACATATCTGCATGCCACGGTGGAATACTTTATACCAGTAGCCTATTTATATGATCTCCTAGTGATTAGTTCATATTAAAAACACCACCTAGTTACCCGGGAGGAAGAAGTCAAGAAGTGACGGAACGGAGTCTCGAACCCGAGCTCTCCAGGCTCCCGGAGCAAGCGCTCTACCATCTTAGCCACTGAAAACTCCCAACACTACATGCTATCATCTACTGTGAATTTTTGAAATTAGGAAGTAACTGTAGCTAATATCACACTGTTGGCAGATTTGCTTGATTTTAAGAACACGCCTATTCAAACTATACACAGGAAAAATTTGGCTTGCAGCCAACTTAACGATAAGACCATTTCTCGGACACTGAGCCTGAAAAAATCTTGTTTTGACCATTTCGAGATACACATGTCTCTTTTTCGTTATTCTAAAGACTTTTTGACCTATATTTTTTGGTAAAGTTGTGGACTAGGATTAAAGAAACTTAATTAAACCTAAATACATCAGGGATACCGGCAAAAATACTTATTTTTCAGTATTTAAAAATTCGAGTATGCAAATCTGAAGTAAATAGTAGCGCGGTCGGTGAGGCTTCGTCTGCTTTTTCAAACTTACCTCGTCGCGCTCCCATGCGACTTGATACCTCAACAATAACATGATATCTTGATATATCTTCATTTTATCAAAAAATACCATCAACTAATCACTCAAATCCGAGAACTCCTTTGATGAAGTTTATTTTCGTACGGCTCATTTTTGTATAAAACTTGGAAAATTTCTAGCAACTTATCATGAAAACTTAAAATATTTAATAATTTAAATCTATTGGTTCTACAATGAAACATTCATTTCACCCACAATTTCTTCATCTATAGAGTCAAATAATATGTAAGAAAAGAAAAGTGACATGTGTCACGTACAGTATGGAACGAGTATTTTTAATAATTACAACATTTAATTGTTCCTTGAAAGAATAATTCCTAAGCTCTCAATAAAGCATGGCACGAATGAATTTACAGCAATTTATTTTCACTACGACTTTTAATTGTTAGTACTAAGTATAAAACTTTCAAAATCAGGTTGGCTTATTACTCGGATGCTCAGAAAAGTTAATTAACGTTTTGTGTTAGAGTGTTTTAGATATTAACTAATACAATTGTAGCGATACGATTAAATCGTACACTGAAAATTTAAATGACAGAAGCATAACAAGTACGCGTAAATCTGTATTCCTACCTTTCTTTACAACACAAACACAATCTCAAACAGAAATGCCAACAAAGCAGGTACATGTCGCCCTACTTGCATCTACCACAATCACATGCTTATGAATGACGCTTGTATGGATGGCAAACAAGTCCCATGTCCACGACGCATCCACGATTAGTTAAAAAAACTACACCCAGGGCAAATCCATCACGGCTGTCAGTAGCCATAAACCTGTAACCACGCAGTAAAAGGAAGGGCCAGAGCATTCGTCTCCATTCATTGCTTGTCCATCGCAGTCCGAGTACAAACACGGAAAACCATCACAATGCGCGATCAATAGAATTTCGATCGTCGCAAAGCTGCGAGGGAGAGGGTTAAAAAGCAAAAGGAAGAGGAAGAGCAGTAAATCCTGCTACACCATGGCCACCAGCCGACGTATCACACCGCCGACACGTGCTTGGTAAATCTCCTTTCCACCACTCCAAAGCACCCCCAAATTTGCTGGCTATCCCCAGTTCGATTGTCGAAAACGACGTGTAGCTTTGACATGTACTGCCGGCATTCTGGCTATGTTCTTATCCGTGTACGTGGGTGTGGAGGGTTTAACTAGTATCGTCGTATTAGCACTTGGTGCATAGTGCGAACCATAAAACGAGTGATGTCAGTTTCAGGCCAGGTCCGCTCTCTTTGAACTTGATGACAGAGGAAAAGTGAAAGAGTCGCGAGGAAAACGTGCGCGATAGTTGAGAAACAGATGGTATACACATGTTATGCGGAAATATTAAGCATGTGGTGCATTGCAATGCAACACTGCTTTTAGTATTTATATTGCACGTGTAGACGGGCTCTTATAATCTTGTAACAAATTACGAGAATCTTGAGCCTTACTCAATTTTCTCATTCATCTATCTGTTTATTTCTAATATATAAGATCAAAACCTCAGAGAGGTCAAAGTAGTTGTGTCTCAATGTGTAGGTCAATCACATACATAGATGTATGATAATATTACGGTTGTGTAATCGCTTAACGTAAGTAATCGACATCAGAAAATAAGAGAGGCAGCAGTAATAAGATGAAAATGTCAATAGCTGACAACGCAACATTGTCGTATCGATGAAAAATTCAACTCAAAACTATTTAATTTACAAACAAGCAAGACAAAAAGCATCTTCTTGACAACTATTATATAAAAACTACATAGTAAAATTTGTTTTAGAGAATTATTATTCGAAATATTGAATCGTTTCTTAAAACAGAGGTTCTTACAAAAATTTAAATACTATGAATATAGTATTGCATAATTTTTTCCATACGAATAAGTGGCAAAATTAAAATAACATATTAAATTCAAACAACATACTAACATTATTATTTAATGTATGCCAAGTCTCGTCCTTGTAAACAATATACTGAATAATTTATAAATAATCATCACAATTCGTGATGATGCACGAATAAAGTAAGTACACGTTTTTTATTAAATTAAATTAGCATTTTGAACTGGTACTAGCATACAAGTAAGTGGAAATCGTACAACGGTAGTTGATGACATAACTATGTTTAAAATAATGGTATTTATGATGAAAAACATTTTTACGCTTTTAACGAATGTATTTCAGAATATAGATAAAAAATAGATGTTTTGATGAATGCATGATGACGTAGAAAATATACATACTATACTTTTAGTTACAGAGTAAGAAATAGATAAAGATAAGAGGATCTAAAGATAACTAGTGCTAAACCATAGTATAAGGAGTAACTTAGAACGAGAAGTCTCTATATTTAGAAACATTATTATCAAGATAAGACCACAAGATTATAAAGGTGGTAGCCAAAATACTAAAAAAATATACGAAAAATAATACTAGATTAACCTTGACTAATTCTTTGTATACAAAATGATGGGTGGGTAATTCAAAGTCAAGCTCATAGTATACAAATAAGTAAGTTAAATATCTTAATTGAGTCCACTCAAGTCCGATGAAAAAATGAAAAAAACTATTTAATTTTAATATTATAACTGGAACGTAACAATGTAACATAATTTCTATATTATACTTGTAGCATCAAATAAAGGTTACACTGTAAATTTTTGGTAGTTCCATTCATCAATTTAAAAAAAAAAGTGGAGCTTATAGAAACAAGATTTGGAGCAGCTAATAAGACAGGGTTTTATAATAATACTTTTAATTAACCGTATCAATTTGGTAAAATTTTTGTTCATACTATGAATGTTTTAATGCAAGATATTCAGACCGTTTCTATTCCTCAACTTTCTGTTTAGTGAGTCTATTGTAAAATAGAACATTTCCTTTGCAAACCCAGTATTTATGCATTCAATAAAATCTGCTTCGTTTGAAATCATAGACTTAGAAAATTCGAGCCATTTCGTTGATTTCTTCAAACTGTAATATTTATATTATGAATATTTGTACTATGAGATACACGCCATGTTCGTTCAGGAAGATTCGAGCATATAATTTACTTCCATCATGAGTTTTGTTATTACTTTTATTTTTTATACTATATTTTTTGTTGAGAGCAAAGATCTTGACGATTTTGCTATCAAGTGTAATTGAAAATTTAAGTAACATAAAATTATTAAGATTAACTAACTCACTACATGTATTACTTTTTTCCATCAGAAATGAAAAAAAATGTTTTTGATTGACTTTGTTGAAAAGTAATTATTGACTTCTAAGTGTAAAATAAATCCTTTTCAATTTTTATTCATTCATTGTTCTCACTTAAGTCTTGCTCGAGTATTTGTAAAATAAACAGTCAAATTGTGTTGAAATAAGGTGAAAAATATATAAACACACTAATGAAAAAAAGTGCTAAAATTGATATCAATTAGACTAGATGACAATTATAAACACCAGACGAGGCTGAATTTTGAACTACCTACCAAAAACATAATTGTGTATAGCTTTTGAAAGATATTTTGTAGAAATTTTAGAGCCCTTAATTTGTACTAGATATTTTTGAAAAGATATTTAAAATTTTGTTTTTGTTGATAATTGTTATTTCTCTTACTACTAAAAATATTTATCTATACCAACATACAGGGGCTTTTTAGTTAAAGAAATATTTTCTTGACCACTGAACTGTATAATCAGAATCGAGTTTTTTTTTGTTTTTCAAGAATGTTAATTGGGTAATCTATTGTATTTACTGGTATGGTAAATATTGTAATATCATTCATGTTACCTTTCTGAGGGTTGAAAATTGTTTTGCATTTCTATTAAGTATTTTGAGTTGGTGTCCTATGGTATTTGGTATTTGTTTGATGTCAATTATTTTTATCATCAGTTGATGATACTTCCATCGATACTATTATGTCCTTTTTTTCTTTCATTGATACATTAATGTTTCTTTTAGAATATTTTATTTTATGAGGGGAAAAGATTACTCGAGTCCTCAGAAGTTTTTTGCTTTTAACGTGTAAGTCTAGATCTTGTTGGATATTTTTGTTAGTTTGTTTCATTCGTACCGTACTACTTTTTATTCAGTTTTTTTTGTTTATTAGTAGTTATCTTATTTAGTTATTTTATCAAAATCTTTTTTGTTGTAGACTAATTCACGTAATTTTGTTTGTTCTTTGTACTTTATACTGAATAATCAACGCCATAAATCGGAAAAAATTAAAAAACAATTGCTTGTTCAGAATACATATAATCTACGCTTGAGACAAATCTATAAAGGGTGATAATCATTGTGTTCCGAGGCTTGCTTCTCGTCGTCCCGTAGAATGTATGAATTTTTTTACCAACTCTGTACCAAAAAGTAACAAATTTCAACACAGTGTCGTAATAACAGTATTATACTTTCTCATATCAGTCGTGACTTATAAATTTCGTCGCTTGTTACAGTTTTATATTGAAATAGTGTCATGAATTTTTTAAATTAATTTTATTATAGTCTTAGATTTCGGGATAAAATGAGACGTATGGTGAATCTTATACTGATTAATACAATTGAGCCGTAAAAATTAGTCATGAACAACTAATGTTATTAAGTTATGATCAGCTGTATAAAATTTTCTAGTATTGATATTCACGATAAATATTTATGTGTAACAATGTACGTCTATGTGCTTGAACTAAACAAGTTGGAAATGATAAGTAATGATTTCAAAGTAAGAAAACTTAGACCTACGTACCAGAGTAAATTGAGTAGAAGAAACATCTCAGGAAAAGCTAATTTCATTGCCTTTCTGCTGCACGCGAACTGTTTTTCCGGTTGGCTACCTCATCTCATTCATACGGTATATGATGCTGAAACCCAAAAAAATAAGAACTCTTTAAGTTAGATACTCCACAATAATTGAATATGTTTTCTCGTTAGATCAAATAACATTACAATCTTCGAAATATTACGATTTCCTTAATAAATCGGACACTTCATTGACTCATGCAAATAAGTATTGCAACTTATACTGAAGTTTCAAGAGACATCAATACTAACGTTACATTGGAGTATACAAATGTAAAAAGTTTTTATTACCTTTTTTAGGACAACTGTCTCCAACGAATCAAACAGTCATCTGCGGGGTGCCGGAAAGAATTACAGCGTTATTTCCTCCTTTAATGAAACAGCAATGGTCTAAGATATCTAAAATGCATTCACTTACTCTTATTGAGATTCCACAAAATTTTAAAGATCTCTTTAAAACATTTAATACCTGTAAAAAAACTAAAAAGAAATAGTCGAATGGTGTTTTGAGACCTGATGTAACAAGTCAAGTTTATACAGCAAACAAAACAGTTAGTTTGGGTTGCGCTTGATCAAACTTTTTTTTTCCTTTTTTTTAAACTTTCGGTGAAGATATATAGTATACATTGAGGAGCCTCTCAAAGGCGAGAAATACATTACTTATGTGTGGAAATTCGTTGTTATATTTTCAATGAAGTGGTACAACTGTCTCACACTGTTTTAGAATTCTTGTAGAAATCATTTATTCAAAACCAAAGTTTAAAACAATATTTACTACAGAAAAAATTTGCAATTTTAGACAAATCATTTGATAGCTATACAATTTTTACCCACTTTCTCACCTGGGCTTACTATTACCACCTGAAATCAGTAGCGACCCTATTAATAATCCGAGAAATTTATGATTATGTTACCATAAACGAATGGCAACATAACGGACTCGTGTGGAGGTGGAATTCTACAAGGGATTGTAAAAACATGGAATGAGAAACAATAGAAAAACGATATTCTCGGATCAGTTGCTTACATACGTACAATGTAGACACACATGACGCAATATAATGGAGCACAGAGTGAGTAAGAGATCTATGTGCATTCGAATCCCATTCAGTCAAAACAAAGAAAGCAAAAGAGGGAGGAACTCTGGTATACTATACTTGGATATAATTTGTGCACAAAGTGGGAGCAGTTCATCTGCATATATAGAAAAGGAATGAGAATCTTTGCGTCAGTAACACTCTCTGTACGCGTAAGCGCCACGTCTTTATGACAAAGTATATTAGACAGTAGTTGGTATTCATTCAAATCAGTGGTGAAACTTCTTTCACGTAAGTCAGCTTTTAACACCATTGTTTGAACGACAGTGTGGGCGTCGAGACCAAAGCGCACTTCTTCTTAACGAGACGGCCCGTAAGAGGTACTGAATACGTATAGTTTCAGAGAGGAGTTTACTCTTAGAAAGCTTATCCATAAATTTTGCTTCTTCACGCCTCACCGAGTCTTTACTTTGTGGAATGACCAGCTGACTGATAGTCGACGCTTCGTGACTCCGAGTAGCTGTTTCATACAAAGCCCTTGTGCCACCCTTGTGCCACAGTCGTAATGGCGGTTACCACGACTAAAAGCATTCTTTCCTACTTTTTCTCACTCTAATCAGTACAGTTGGTCTGTTTCTTGAACTCCACCAATATTTTATTGCAAGTGCATTTCAAAGATCATGCGTGCTAGTAATAACAAAAATATTTCATAAGACTTAAGTAAAGGTGGATTTTCCAAAAAATTTCTCAGTTAAATTTCTGTAAGCTACAATATGAAGAGAGGTCACTTAGCTGATATCACCAACCTTGAGAAAATTTTCACACAATTCGTGAAATAAACAATACGAGAAACTGCTTCCTCCACTAAGTCGATGAGATCGTTTATCATCTCCAAGACACCAAGTGTTTTACTTCTTTTTATATTTTTATTAGTATTTTACAACTTACAAGCATTATGAGTAAATAAGGGACCATAAATAAAGAAATTTTGAGAAGTTATTGGCAAAATTCATGCAAAAAATGTTGGTTGACAGCTAATTACGACTAATTGAGTAACAAAAAAATACATTAGTTTGTCAGTGCCAAAATTCCAAAATTGTAATGTATATAATACTAGCACCCCCTCATCTCAGCTTTACCCGAGACTCACTAAATGGGACACCGTAGTATGTTGACATGGAATGTGAAACGTTTTCAGTTAAAATTTTACATTTATTCCTGACACTTCTCAGAACAAAAATCTTCTTCTTAAAACATATTTGTTCGGAATCCATATAGTTTATTTGGTCAAACAATAAGCTGTAAAAAGTGAAAAAAATATAATTATGCTGGAAAGTACCTTGCGTTTCTTATGCCATAAAATAATCGTTGGCCCTAGAGGGCCGTTGATTTGTAGTTTCTTCCGTTTAATCTACGAAAAGGGCTATTTTTTAAACCTGTAAAGATTTAAAACTCACAAAAAATATATAGTTGAAAAAATTTTTTTTCTTATTTCACAACTTTATTACCACAACAACAAAGCCCAGAAGCTTAATGGCTCCATTTTCTTATCACCACAAAAATACAAACACATATTCTATCTATTTAAAAATCTGAAAGATTCAAGAGGTACTATGAGGGTTATAGTAAAAAGCTGATCTCTCACTTGATAAATTCTTTATTTCTTGATTTTGATGCTGCTTCGAATCTGATAAATGTTTAGCGGCATTTTCTTGACGCCTAAAATTGTATGCATAAGATGCATTTTAAGTTTTCCTTCTAATTCGCCCTCTTGCGACTTTTGGCATGGTTAAGACTTTATTGAGCCCTATCGGCTATTTTTTGTCAACTTTGTTAAGTTCTAATTTATTTACTGGCAAAGTAGTTCGATGTCCGATGACCCTGAAAAGGACCGGTGACCTTCTTATGTAAACTTTTTCTTGACTGAAGTTTCCAGCAAATGTGATTGCCTCTAGACCTCAGGGTGATCTAATCTGGCCTGTTATTGTAGCACCACACTGATTGGAAGGAAAACTACAACGTTTAAAGCTTTGGAGCTAGTTGTTGAGCTCTTTCCCAACGTCTTCTAGTATAACGTCGAAGACGTTGGTGTCTAAAGCACCTTTTTTTTGCAGACTCAGTTGTATTGGTGATCTAAGCTAGGGAGAATGGTTTGTGGTGCTTGCCCGTTGGAGACTGTCCCGTTGGCTCAAATTTTTTTTCCCTTCATAACTGTTAGGTTCGCCCAGCGCAAGCCTTGGAGAGGATCGGTGATTCCTGGTTGAATCCTTAGAGTCAAGCGGGTAATATAGGGTCGTTGGTTACTGGGGTTCCCAGCTTTGCGACGAACAACTCCAATCGCGACGTCTGCCAGTGAGTGACTGACTTGGTTTAATAGTGGCCGGCTCTACATTGTCTTTTAGTCGATGAAGCGTTTCCGGAAATTGTAGTAAAAATGTATTTGTTGGCAAGGTAGTTTAAACTTAGATAGCCCTTAAAAGAACCGATGAGATTGACGGTTAAGTAGGGGACGTAATTACTTATAATGGCCCTTTATGGTAAAATTTCCAGTTATTCCTTATTATTATTCTTGAAGATGGAGAGCTAGCTACGGGTAGCTTGAATCTTATCCTTGGAGTCTCTGTGTACGGAGACCCTACGGTAGGGAGGTACGCCGCTGACCAGAGAATATCTCGTCTTCAGGTCGTTCCCCGGATAATCAACTGCTCATCGTGAGTCGAGAAAGTGGGCCTAGAAAATACCTTCTTTGTAGGTATGCCGTTGGGACGACCACTAAGAAAGAGGCCGTTATGGCTGCCCGTACTCTTCAGGGCTGTCTTGCCTGGCTTGCATTTAAAGTAGAAAATTCTCTGATGGCACCAGGTGGAATGGTTGAACGGTCACTAAACTCTGAAATGTTGGAGAAGGTTGTGTTCTGGCTTGACACGTCTCCTGGTATTCCGCTGGAGACGTTATCGTTTAGAACATTTTTTAATGGTGGCACACGTCAATTCTGGTGGTTCAGGGAGAATTAGACGTAGGACGTAGGTCTCTTACCCATTGGAGAAGAGCGTCGTCGGTAGCCGGGATACCCAGCTGCACGACCAACAATTTTTGATGTACTGTCGGTGTACGACAGTGGAAATCACTGAGACGCTCGGGCCTATTATAATCACACTAATTTATTTCTATTTCAGGTAGCTTTGATTTTACTTCTATGCTAGCTATCGGATTCCACTGAACTAACGTGAAAACCTAGCGTATTTTTGCAAAAATTTTATCTTATTTATTGGTATTTTTATTAAATTTTTGAAGATAAAAACTATTCTCAAACCATCTAGGAAGTGTCAGGAATCAGTAAGCAAAATTTCAGCCAGATCGACTAAGTATAGTTTTTGCGGTAAGCGATTACAACGGTTTTAGCGACTATGCTTTATATATTAGTAAGATAATAAGTAAGATATATTCTTCAGTACTGTGCTCAGCAATAAAATTTTAACTAATGAATAATAGATATTACATAGTTACATTATCTTTGTTATCAAAATAATCAGCGTTTATACGGCAGTTGGTAACATTTTGTGCCATGCAATTACAACAGTTTGAGAAATCGATAGCAAATTTGTTAGAAATTATAGTTTTTTATATATTTAAGAGAGTTAATTATCTGTGTACAAAAAAAAATAGTACATTTAATAATCAAATGGTTATTTGATTATTTAAAAAAAAAAATTTTATTTTTCTCCTTGATTACTGATAGTTCTCTCAAATATGGCTAAATTTATGAGCTATAGAGTAGTACCCACACAAAAGATTTTTCAAGATAAAATGATGTAAAGTTCAAATCTTAAGAAAGTACTTATAAGAAATCAAATGAAAGTAAATCTTAGTAAAAGCTTACTCTTTATAAGAGGTTACCAAACAAAATTTTGTTGGGATGCGTTGTATTATCACAACTCATCAGAAGTTCAAATAAGTATCCCATCATTGTACGCCTTTTGCAACTATTATATGATTAGATACTTTCACTGAAGAGAAACTCAACTTGTAAATTTAATCACTAGCATGAAAAAGTGCGAGAAAATATAACTCTTCACGTACAAATTGGATATCGAAACCATACATAACTTGAAAATGGTATGGAGGTCATGTGCCGAACACTATTTTTCCAACCGAGGGCGCAGCAAACGTACAAATGTCAAGAAAACCGTCCTAAGGTAGGAAATAGTACACAACGTCACCACAGTGCAAAGTAGGAACTTGAAGGGCATGGTTATTGTACATATGAGCCTCACTCGATTATAGTGTTTTCCTTACCGAGGGCGAAAAGTGCAATTTTGCAACCGTTGATACACTTTGAGCACCATAAATTTTCTGCCTGTGATTACAATCGTGCAAAGTGCAGCCCACGTGGGTGAAAAACGGCAGTTGCATTTTATGCCTAAGGTAATAATAGTATTTTTCGTACCTGCGATGGTGCATGCTGCAGGTGCAAGAGACTTCTTGTGCTGCTCTGGGTATAAATGACTCGAATGTTTTACTTTTATTTTGTTGACAACGATCGCAAACATAAAATACGTGTATTCAGAACGAGCTTCAATGATCTTAGTCTTCAAGGGTTTAACAAATTGGGTTATTTTTTGGTTTATTTTGGTGGTGTTGACTCTATTTATCCTACATAATGTCAGTGCTAAGAAAAATATTTACCGTAACTTCATTTTTCAGTTGAATCAGCTGAAATTTCAACACTTCTAATTAATAAAGTTGGAAGTTTTACAATATCAACTATCTCAGCACTGTGTTTAAACGATGGATAAAAAAAAAATTTATTTTGATTTCCTTAATTAATAACACATAATAATGATTATGTTTTCTTTTAGTTCTAATCGTTTCACGTAGTTAGAATTATAATTACCAGGTTTGAAAAAATTTTAGCGACAAAGCTACATTAGTTCGATAAAAAGTAACCAAGGTTCTCTTATTTTCTGAATTGCTAAAAATTTTACTAAACAATTAAGTTTAAAAATTGAAAAAGTCTTTACGTCACTGGTGCTCCGTAAGTAAAAATTACCGCCCGCTACGCAGGCGGGATTTTTTACTTACCGAGCACCAGGAGACGTAAAATCGTATACGCACCACGTTCGGAGGTTAAGAAATTCCCTAGATTTCACATTAACCGTTTATTCATGTGAAATCTGCGAGATTCTTAACCTCACTCACTAGGTGCGTAATGTACTATACATTTCTTTTATATATATATATATATATATTTGATGTTCTTGGCCGTAGATTTCCACATATGATAAGATTATAGTACCTGCAAGTAGAGCAGAGTCCAATATCGTATTGACGTTGGATACAGCTATCTTCGCCAGAAAATTCATAATCTAGACCGTTTTGTCAGTGAAAAGTATTTTCATCACTTATTTTATTTTTATTAAATCCGAGAAAGTTCTATATATTAATAAATTTTATGTACGGAAGCGTCAAATAAAATTTTCCTACCTCGAGCGTTTTTGACAGGCTGGTGTGCCCTTGGTAGGAAAAATAGCATTCGCCACATAAGCGCCATCGCTCCGTGGATACCTTACGTCCTTCGGGCCCTGATGCTTCGCAGGTCCCTTGGGCCGCAAAATAGCCCCGGAGACGATGGCACTTATCCAACGAAAACTACTATTTTTTTGGTTTGCAGGGTTTTACTGGAGTTTTTTTTTACATCATAAATTCATGCTATGAAAATATTAATTAAGATCGTTAAAAAGTCCTCCAAATCAGAATCTTATAAATAATACTCACACATTTGATTGATGATTTTTTAACCAAAATTTTTTGTAAATTATCATTAGTTTTAAACACGATTACGTAACTATTATGAAATTCTGCACGTATGACATTTGTTACGCACGATAGCATAGCTATGTGAGTCCGTGATCACCCCTGGACCATTTGCAAAGGTACAATAAGAGAGAGAAAAAGCAGGGTATAGATGAGATGCAAGAAACGAAGTAAGGGAAGGCATTCGAAGGGTAAACGTGGTAGACATCGCTAAATCAAAAGGCGGTGGTGCGTTACAGGGCTTTTTCTCCACTTGGTTAACTGGCAAACCACTTCATGTATTGTATTAATTTTATGAGCACCCCGAATTCGCTATTCCCCCGTAATAGATGGTATCAGAAGTGGCATGGCTTCCACGAATTGAATAAAACAAATTTTATTTCTTTGGTTGATATATAGCACGACTTTTAGAAAAGCCACATAGTGTCGAATATCGAGGACGACACGGCGTTCATATTTTAAATCGTCTTTAGCATCTTTGGCATTTGTAACATTTTATCATTGAATTGAAAGTATTACAGATTTTCATTTAAATTAAAAAAAAATACTTTATATTCATAAAAATCTCATCACAGAAAATTTTGTGTTTTCAGGGGGATTCTTAGGTGATATTGCACTGCCAAACATTAAGTATGAAACAGAATGGCGTGAGCAGGAGTTGAATAAAAGCTTTTACGATGAATTCGAAAAGTACAGAGATGAAGTTCTAAAAGAGGGATTACAGGTTGAAGAAGAAGGTCTCACAGGTACGTTTATCGAATTCAGATTTTAATTAAAGTGGCAAAGAAATTTTTTTTGATGTGTAAATGTTAAAACTTTTATACAATTTTATTGAAGATCAATAAAATTAATTTATGCATTTTTTTTTAGAAATCCTGCAATTTAAGAGTGAAAATGATTCATCAATGAAAAAAGCAAAAGAAACAAAAAAACAGTCAAATCCAGAACCGATTGCAATTGAGCGTGATCAGTATAAATTTGACACAGTAGCTACTCGTAAGGAAGACAAAATTCCTGAAGTCAAAGATTACGGTTACGTTTTTAGGTAAGTTAAGGATATACAATAATATTCGACTTGACTAGTCATAGAAATGACAATTTTTCTCAAAGAAAAATTATTAACAACTAATATAACTTCTCTCTTAAACAAATAGTTATGATATTTTTCAGTTTAGATGAGAACCCACCAGGTAAATCTCCAAACAAAAATTCAGACTATCCTCAGTTTCCAGAAAGAAAAGCCTCACATAAGCGAATTCCATACCCTGGGACAACAACGATTGACAACAAAAGTAAGAAAACAAAAACAGCGGCAACAAAGGTTTCAGATGTTACAACTTTAGCTTCAGCAGACTTTTCGGAAAAAATATACTACAGTGAAAATTACTCCACATTGACACCACAGATACGAAAAAGGAGACACCATCGGCGAAAGTAAGCTACGAAAATTTTAGAAAATCTTTATCTCCTTTAAGTCTCCTAACTAATACTCTAGTTTAGAAATTTATTTCATTTTTGTTACAAATACGAATGGTTTTTCCATCCGAAAGGTTGGGGGTCGCTTTTTCCATTACTCCGAGCTATAAAAAATTAACATAATATCTAAAAAGAATTAAAGCTTCCATCAATTTATTTGTTTGAGTTCATCTATAAGCTATAGAAACAACAAAGTCATTTTAATGATAATTCATGCAAGATAATTGACTTGGATAATTTGTGAAATATAATCGAGATTCTTATTTCTTTCGTATTTTTACTATCTCTTATTGATTTTTTTAACAATATAACACTGATTTTTTTTTTTTCATTTAGCTTTCATGTTCGTGCCAATCGTCGTCGTCATAAAATAAAGAGAATTATTTGCACATCCCTTCACTCTTTTTACAATTTGTAGACACGTTTAAGGCACAAATTTTTAGTGGAATTATAAAAGCGTTCGGTTGACACTAGCATAAAATTAACTTATGATAAATCATTTTTTTTTAATTCATCCATCAGGACCTGTTTAAGGTTTTATGTCTCTCTCGACTATTTAATGTTGTTGAACAATTGCGCTTGTTACTTAGATCAGCTAATGGAAATATACTTCATTTGTTCATGTAATTGGTAAAACAATGATTTCTGCTTTCAATACACGTTGATTTTATAAAACTGACCTACGAAAAATATTGGTTTCATAGAGAAGTCATAAACTTTCTGCTACCTTTTTTCTCTATCATATAATTTTTTAGTAGGTGATTCAAGTTAATTAAAGTCGATTCAAAGTGAGACGATTTGATCAATCAAACTTGATCGATTTTAATGAGACTTTTGACATTTATAGTTTTAATTGACTTTTATAGTACAAAGTGGTATTAAAGTTAATCAACTTTCCTCGACATTTGGAACTGGAGAGAATCAATCGACGTCAATAGCAATTCTTATGATCCATTTTAATTAACTTTAATAGCAACTCTTACTAATATTAAACTAAGTTACTTTACAAGTGGTTCTAATTTTTTCCATCTTACTTCATTTTTTACCAACTAAAATAAATTATGTTAGCAGACTATAGTCAGATGGACAAACGATGTTTAATGATATCGGCTTGATTTTGTTTGAAATTGTAGTAGGAGAACAAATACAGATTAAGGAAAACCAATACAATAAATTAACCTAATAAAAAATTGGTGAAAGTACTAAAATATACCAACACCATAAAATAATTAAGGAAATATCGAGTATTAATACGAAAAAAAGGATAAAATACGCGTTACCTTATCTGGTAGAAAAAAGAAAGGGAAAAAGTATAAAAAGTTGCAAAAATAATAATTATTATTTTAAAATAATAAATTCATAAAATTAAATTACAAAAACGAAAGTTCAAAATAAAAATGACATAACTGATGCAATCGAAATGATAGTTCATTGGGAAATTTTATGGATTCACAAATATTCAACTATTGATTTAAACACAAGAGAATACGTTAAAAAAAATTAATAAAGTTTTCAGTAAAGCTTATTTGAATTTGAGCATTTTATGTTATGTTTTATATTTAGAATCGTTACATTGTGCCAAGACAATGATTAATGTGAGACTGCGATCGCAGTACTTCTATTACATTGACCAAAATAATATGATCATCTAGTGCCTCTTTGTTTTCCTTATTCTGATGTAAAGTAGTTACAACTCATTTGTTTTGTACATCATTTTTCTTTGCTGCTGCTTCACATAAGAGTTTTTTTTCAGCATACATGTAGAGTTAATAAATTTCTCTTGAAAAAGCTAAATCTTTTATTCCACTTGGAGGTGTATATTTAAACTGTAGCCGATGAGCATAGAATGACGTCTGTGTTAAGTATTTGCATAATTCAGTGTTACTTGTTTTAGTATTCTTTAGATTAACATTGTAAAGTGAAGAAAACTATAACTGCTATAGTAGGTAAAATGAGCATTAATAGTTATTTACGTAACAAGTGCGGAAAAGACCATTTCCCGCACGAGTCGTGATTGACTCGCACGAGTGGCCGGAGTTGACGTGAACGAGTGCCAGTTGAGCACACGAGTGCGGGAAATCGTCCCACACGAGTTGCGTACAAGTTTTTTCGAAATAAGTGTGCGGAAAATAGGTGTTTTCCGGACTGATATTAGTGTGGAAATAGTAGTTTTCCTACGAGTTTGAAAAGTCTTTGTTTGCGAACCGAGAGGTTAACGGCCCGAGCCGCAGGCGAGGTCCGTAACGAGGTTCATAAAGGAGACTTTTCGAACGAGTATCGGAAAACTGCTTTTTTGCCCGAGGAAATACCAGCCTCCCAAAACCACCCGAGGATGGAAAATCGATTTTCCCACATAGTGTTTGGAAAAGGTGTGTGGAAAAAATGTGTGGCAAATGTTTTTGCCTTACACTTTTTCCGCATACTGTGTGAAAAAACCTTTGCCACACACCTTTTCAGCATACTATGTGGGAAAATCGATTTTCCACACTAATATTAGTGCGGAAAACACCCATTTTCCGCACACTATTGCGAATTAGTAGTTTTTTTACGAGTTTGAAAAGTCTTTGTTTGCGAACCGAGAGGTTTACTTTGCTTGAAAAACTCACTCTTTGCCATTTAGTAATATAAGACAGAAAATACATTCGCTAGGGTTGGTCAGACGACCACAACTCTGTTAAAGTCAAATAGATCCCATGTATCCATGAATATTTAAAGAAATGGTAACATTTGTTGGAGAGAGATCTACCTGGGCCATTTTGACGAATTTTATTGCGTGCAGTGAGTGTACCAATGTTTTAAAATTATTAACGAAATCGTAATTCAAATTTGCAGAACAGCAAGTAAACGCGAGCACGAGCAAAGAGATCAGAATGGAAACAGACAGCCTCATCAGAAGGGCAAAAACAAGGCTATTTCAAGTGGCAAGGCCAAAGACAAGTCTAGCCACAGTGAAGATAACAAGGGAGGAAAGAATAAAAACAACAAAGACGAGTATCAACGGCAACAGTGGCTGGAGCTGAGTGGTTCTGCCAGTTTGGTCCGTCTGTCGCACTTCCTTGACTTCTACGATCGGTATGGCTCAACTCTTGCCAGGGAGCCTGGCACCATGACCCAGCGGACTCGACGCAGACGCGCTGCGACCGCGCGTAAGGAACGAGTTTGGGACCATGGCGTCATACCCTACGAAATCGATGGTAACTTCTCGGGGGCGCACAAGGCCTTGTTTAAGCAGGCAATGCGCCACTGGGAGAACTTTACGTGCGTCAAGTTCGTCGAGCGGGTACCACGCGAGCATCCCAACTACATCGTGTTTACCGAGCGCCCTTGCGGGTGAGTTTTTTTACTTTGAAGTTTGTTTTTATGCCTTGCCTGGCTATTATGAATATGTTAATTTAAATCTTTATCTTTACAAAATGATGGGTCACGTGATGAAGCCTGTTTATTCGTTGCGCGATTGGTCCATTCGGATACTTGCTAGTCTGATTAAGAGCGGGAAAATTTGAAAAAGAGATTTTGAAAAGTAACAAAAAAGTAATTTAATGGTAGTTTTCGTACCTGGTGGTGCGTGTTGCCAGGGCAAGCACTAGGCCTGAAGGACTCCTTGTGGTTGGCCTGGTTGGTTGTACACCAGGTGCGAATCCTATTTTTCCTACCGAGGGCACATTCAACCCTTAAAAACGCCCAACGTAGGAAAACTTATAAGGTTATAGAGAAAACCCTCAATTAACAATTAATAAATTTTTGTGGTAAAGACCTACCCTTTGAGTGTAAAATAGCACCACTTGAATAACTTTACTGGGAGGACGACTTCACTTAGTATACAGTGAAATATATTTGACTATTTCTTAGAAGTTAGCAATGTGGAGAGCAGCTAACTTCAAAATAGTTAATTTTTCACCTAATATAAGTGAAAAAAAAGTTCACCATAGTAATAGTGAAAATTTTCACCTTTACTAAGTGAAAAAGACGTTGACTACTGAAGTAGTGAACATTTTCACTTGTCTTAATTTAGAGAGTACAGTTAACAATAATGTTTATAATCATAATAAGTACATGGTAATAACGAAGGCATAAAAACCAACTTGTCCCAAGAAAATAACTGTTTCAAAGGTATAACGGTTATCAATTAAGCGCTGACACATCTACCTGTATAACTATTTCTGACATGCAAAAAAAAAGAAGATTATGATTCCACTCACTTGAACCATTTTAAAGCATTTATTACTACGCAAAAAGAGGGCTAGGTATCAAATAAATAATTAATCATAACCATTTTACACATGTATCAAGAGACAAGGGTTCATAAAGCTTACACTGACCTAATCTTGTTGCTTCTTCAATTATTTAAAAAATTAATTAAAATTTTCTACATAAAAGTTAAGACAATTTTCATGAATTGTTATCCTTCCACTTGTCACATAATAAAGTAGTACTAAATTTTCTCATCACTACAGCGTTTAGACCTTAAGTTTCTCCTCTTCATTTTTGACCCCGGGAACAGAAAAAAAGATTTGATACCAACGTTTTTTGGTGATATATAAAAAATGTTCTCTTCAGATGCTGCTCTTTCGTGGGTAAACGGGGAAATGGACCACAAGCCATTAGCATCGGGAAAAATTGCGACAAATTTGGAATTGTCGTGCATGAGCTTGGTCACGTAGTCGGCTTTTGGCACGAGCACACGCGGCCGGATCGTGACCGACATGTGCAAATCATCCGTGACAATATTATGACTGGTAACTTATCGTTGACATTAGATTTTTTTTGTACAACCGCATACTTTTTTGCCATTTTAATTTGACAATTTTTTGGGTTTTGAAATCGCTAGACCTATACACAAATTTTACGGAAATAATTTTCTTTTACGTTTTTCCAACTCATCAAGGCGATTCTTTAATAATTTGTTTGCAGGACAGGAATACAACTTTAATAAATTAACCGAGGATGAAGTAAACTCCCTGGGCCTGTCCTACGATTACGACTCGATAATGCATTACGCAAAAAATACATTTTCCAAAGGCACCTACTTGGATACTATTTTGCCGATGGAGATTCATGGAAAGAAAAGACCGGAGATCGGTCAGCGCGTACGATTGAGTGAAGGAGACATTGCGCAAACGAATCTCCTTTACAGATGTCACAGTGAGTTTTGCTTTCCAATAACATTTCACGTTAATAAAACCTTCTAAGGTTTTCCCACCGCTACTGTTCACGCATGTTTTCAGTTGTACCTACATTGAGTATTCATACGATATAGGTTCTATTTAAAATCGCTTGAATTGATATAATAGGTACACCTATTCCGCATTCAAGAAAAAAAGAGCGCAAAGCTGTTAGATCTGTAAAACAATTAAATTTAAAAAGAATGTCCATTACATTGTCCAGTCGTCATAATGCACGTGGAAATGGCCATCCTTCACTTTTTACAATCTAGACTGATACTGGTATCGAACATTTCCTTACACACGATTAAAAAAGAAAGGCATAATTCAGACACCCACGCATGGTGTTCTCAAAGGGGGGTCGCGCGAGCACAATGCAAAACCTTAACCCCATTTTCGACTCGGAACAATGGCACCCGTCCCCTCCTTATGAAACCGCACGTACCAGAGGTAACGGAAAAAGAGGACTGTAAAAGGCTCTCGGATCGACCTGGTTGGAGCACTCTGTGGACCACTTCCTGTCCATTAAGCGCTCCCAAACGGAGAGCCTTTCCCGCCTAGTGAAGGGAGTGGCGGTGAAACCTCTGCCGCGATAGACAAGTAACTGCGGCACCCTCCCCGTACTCGCGACGCATTGATGTACACCAAGGGGGAGAGCGAGGGGCGATTACGCGAACAATAGCCGTGTATGGTAATGCAATAACCCAAGTGGGTCTTGGATTTCGTTGCAGAGTGCGGCCGCACGTTCCAGGAGAACAGTGGAAGCTTTGGCTCGCCGAGTCACCCCAACAGTTCGCCGTCAAGCGACACCGAGCGCTGCGAGTGGCGCATCACCGCGAACCACGGCGAGCGGATACTCCTCAACATCACCTACCTCGACATTTACAAGAGCGACTTTTGCCGGAGCGATTACCTCGAGATACGTGATGGCTACTGGCACAAGAGCCATGTGCTCGGTGAGTTGGTTTTAATTTGAGCTTTTAAAAGCTGGAGTTTTTGGTTCCGTACTATTCATCCGTTGGAGTTGACGTAGTTAATAATTTGTATTACATAAACAAAAAACTACTAGAAAAACGACAAACGAAAACTATTTAAGCATATTGTCTACTACGAAAAAAAATTATGTACACCTCAGCCCCTTGTCCGGAGAAATAGAAAAGTATGGGAGCTTTAGCTGGTAATGTTCGAGGATGCTATTTTTGGATGAACACTAAACTCGTGCACGGCGTGGATGAGTTTGGATGACTACGCGTGTACAAACAATGTTTATGCCTAGCTTGACGCGTTTAGCTTGATTAATTGATTCAAATTAGGCCGCAGTCCATTGTCCATTATCCACGAGCCATTACCTATTGTTCTCCGTGTTACGTGGACTGTGCACACGATTTTGAAAAGGCTGACCTCTGTTGTAGTTAAAAAAAAAAAAAATATAGCAGCTAAATGATTGAGTAATCCGACGCAATAATCGTGTAATTCCTCGTGACTGCTTAACATCTTTTATGTTAGTGTACTGGAAGATCTATTTATGTAAGTTTATACTTAACTAAAGGTAATCAATTTGTTTTCCGAACTTGAAGAAGTGCTCCTGAATTTTTGCCAAGTTGACAACTAGAGAGCAATTGATGTTTTAAAACCTACATACATGTATGTGTAAAACAAGAAACAAAAATTATTTAATTGAAATGGCAATTTTCCATGGATACAAGTATATTTAAACAATTTATGTATCAGCTCATCATATTTATGCAAGTCTATGTGTAAAATATATTGTATAGTATTTTTCCCAAACGCTATTAGCAGGGCATTATGCTAGGTACGGCTATTTACCATTATCAGGGGCGTTGTTGTTATGCTTGTTGCTGAAGCGGTCTCCGGGAAGCTTGCCAACCGTAGATAGCAGATAACTTCGATGAAAGGTAACGCTTTCAAGCGCATCCCATTGATTAGAACTACCTGCTGTGATATTAATGAAGTTAATTTTTATTTATTTGTTTTCTTATTGTAGTTATTATCTGGGCTTAAATCCTTTTTTCCTTAACTTTTATAATTGACTAAATAGAATGTTTGCAACTTATATCCCAGTACCACTCGTTCCTCTAACACCCAACCCATAAAGATGGATAGGAAATAAGCTATAATGAATTGACGATGATAAAGTTATAAATTGCTTTACAAGAGTACAAGTAACTTGGACGGTGTTTTTTTTTTTTTTTTTTTTTTTTTGTAAATTATTACGAAAAATAAGATGTTTTATTTTCTACAAAGTCAATTAAATCCATTTTATGAATAAATAATTAAATTAAAAACTCAAGCAATTAACTCTACGCGTCACCCTTTGTACCTTCACCTTCAATTTAAATTGTTTGCTATTTACAGTTAACGACTTTAGCAGTCCTGAAAATGCTTCGTAGCCATGTCTTACATAATGGCTGGCAGGTTTGGAAAAGCACTGACGAACACATACTAGCAGAACACGTATAAAATACACTTAGGCAAGGTTCTGCTTAATCCAATAGTTACGCGTTCAACAAAACATCTAGATGTTCCTTGCTTATTTTCATTATGGATGGAATTTTTTGTTTGTTAGTATTTAAGGTTCTGACCTCATAAGAGGTATGAATTGTAGATAGATGGTAACACTCAAAGAATTTTCAATGCCAGCAATCACCGATAAGTTAGCGCAGTAAGATATGCTAAGCAGTGATAGCGTTTCCATAACTCTTTAACCCTTGAAAAGTGTATATTTAGTGCATTTGCCTCTCAACGAGCATCAACATTGAAAACAATTTGAACAATAGCTCGAATACGATCCATCTCTCAGGGCGTTTCTGCGGCAACGGGCAGATGCCAGCCCCGGTGATGTCGATGGGTAGCCGGATGCTGGTCACGTACGTGGCGTCGGCCCGCCAGAGCGGCCACGGAGGCTTCACAGCGAGCTACGAGGCCGTGTGCGGCGGCGATGTGAAGGTCGACGGGCTCGGGCACCTCGAGTCCCCCAACTACCCCGAGGAGTACCAGTCGAGCAAGGAGTGCGTCTGGCGGCTCACCGCGCCCCAGGACTACCAGGTGGCCCTCAAGTTCCAGTCGTTCGAGATAGAGAGCCACGACAACTGCGTGTACGACTACGTTGAGGTGCGCGACGGCCACTCGGCCGACTCGGCACTCATTGGGGTCTACTGCGGCTACAAGCTGCCAACGGACGTCCGGTCGTCGGGCAACAAGCTGCTGGTCAAGTTCGTCAGCGACAGCACCGTGCAGAAGGCCGGCTTCTCCGCCACCTTCATGAAGGGTGAGTTGGTACTGTGGCAGTTGTTTTGGGCCCGTTAAGGAGCTTCCAGCGCCATATAAGACACGTGTCATTGAATAGTTCACTCTCTAAATTTGAAATAGTGAAAATTCCACTATTTGCGAAAGTGAACTAGATTTTTACTGGAGAAATAGTGAAAAATCAGGGTTGCTTATTCGCACCCAGTCGATATAAATTTTAATTTTAATTATTTATTTATAATCCAATTAGCGATTTTGATTCAAATAAAAATAATTGTAGAACCCACACGCATTATTTCAAGTGATACGAACAACAAGTTAATCAATTAATTTAAGTAGAGAAAGATTAACTTTGTAGAAATAGTAAATATTCACTATTTCGAAGTGAAATTAACTATTTTACAGTGAATATTCACTAGTTCAAATAAGTTATAAGTATGCAACTTTGAAATAGTAAAATCGTCCGTTTCGCTGCTAAAGTAGTGCATATTCAGTATTTTACAGTGTATATGCATTATTTTGAAAAATTTGTATACTTATCACTATTTCAAATTTAGAGAGAAGATTACGCTAAATCTAAGGGTACAATTGTTCTCATTCTTAAGCGGACAAAATCTTGAGAAATCCATGCTTAAAGCTCGCTCTTTCAACTAGAGCGCTTATGGCAGGTAGACTAAGACTAATGATTTGCAACTCCAATCGAAAGTGTCGGGTATTATCAGTACATACGTATTGTAGGTTATAACTTCATTTTTCAAATGCCGTCGTGAAAAATATAGATAACCGGAAAAAATTTTGAGATATTCTGTTTATAGTTAATCGAATTGTCGTATTTTTGTCGGTTAGCCTATGTTTTTCTTGCGGCAGTGTTGCCAACTATTACAGTCTTTTGAGCAAATTAGGGCTCCGCGATGCGGGTTGGTATCTCTATACTTGCTGAAACCTCCTTAAATAGAATTAGCTTGAATGCAAACTTGTAGTTAGTGGTGGGATTGATGTTCGTACTTTATCATACGTTTAATGATTACGTACAACTTTCGTGACGTGCGTTGAAAATAAAAGAGCGCTGGTTCATTTGTCCTTGCATTCAAGATAAAATGTGACAAAACACTTTTCTTCTGTTGAGTAATTTGGCTGCTACAGACCTTTTATTGATAAAAAAGTGAATTAGATCTTACAAAGCATTGCTGCCGTCATGTTATCCATGGTTATCATAAATGAATAGTTTTCCCGCATTGAACAAAACGAAATTAACAAGGAGTCATTAAATCGATATAACAGAGTTTTTTAATTCGCAGAGTTTGACGAGTGCGCTCTGACTGATCATGGATGCGAGCACGAGTGCATAAACACCTTGGGAGGATACGCGTGTGCTTGCAAAGTAAATTACGAACTTCATTCAGATGGGAAACACTGCGAAGGTAACACAATCTATGAGGAATACAAATTATTTACACACAATTTGGTTATTGAGAAAGTATCCGTAGAAAAAGTCCTTTACAGACGTGAAAAGTCTTAACATACGATCTAACATTAAGTTTTATTTAATATTAACTTTTTTTTTTAATTTAGAACCAATACAAAAATAAATATATATGCTTTAGTTTCAAAATTTTTCCGAGAATAATGATTGAAAAAAGGATTAATAGTTAAACCTGTAGTAAGTAGCTGTACAGCTTACGTACACTGGACATATAGATATTTTTTTAGAAATAATAAGAGGTTAATTCTCTGGTACTATTGCTTATCAAATATTGAAGTTATGATGAAATAGTAATCTCATGAAAATTTTAAAATGTATTTTTTAATATCACGGCTTTTAGAGTTCTTTGCACTATTACTTTTATAATTACTGAATAAATACTAAGTTTCATTGTTAAGTAATCCTGACTTATTATGCCATACGCTGCCAATATGTCAATATTTACTACAGCAAAACGCAAATTCTTATAGATAAAACGTTGATACCAAAAATTGGATAAAAGACCTCTACTTCTTGGGTTTTTGAAAAATTACAATTTTAAGCTGTAATAATATAATGTCTTACATTACCTTCGAATTTTTATCTTAGAACTGTACTAAATATTTGGGATCAATGACATTCCTGTATTTATAAAAGTGAATATTGGAGATTCTTTACGATGGAATTTTAAAATGACAGTTTAAAAAAATAATCTTTGAAACTTGTTTTTTACTCATATTTTCTGAAACAGTTAGTACTGCAGCATTATTATGTACTATGGTAAAAACGAAATTTAGCTACTTTAGTAAATAATATATTAAGCATCAAATGATTACATATAAATAAACAAGTAAAATCGAACAAGACTTTTTATCAAGAATAACTAGTAACATTATTAAAGTTAATGATAGTTCAAAATTTATCCAAGACCAGAAAGGAATTCGAAATTTCAAAATTGTGAGAGTAACTCGGACAAAATTCAACGATGTGTTCGACGTCACATTTATTATACTGCATTAAAACAAATTATTTTTCTATAAAGATAATCGAAGTGTTAGTAACATGTATACATACATAAAACGTAAAAATCATACGAAAGAATGAAATTGATTTCCTTCTTTCTTTTGTTTTGTCAGACGCATGTGGAGGCACGTTTGAATCAAACAATGGTACAATAACGAGCCCCTCCTTTCCGGAAACTTATCCAAACAACAAACACTGCGTCTGGGAGATAATCGCACCAGTCCAGTACCGTATTACCCTTAATTTTACGCACTTTGATCTCGAAGGAAACAACGTTTACGAGCAACCCTGTGAGTACGACTGGGTCGAGGTAGCTAGCAAGCTCAGTGACGATGTGCACAAGAAACACGGTATCTTCTGTGGCTCGAGACCACCACCTCTCATCACGTCGGAGGGTAACTCCCTCAAGGTTGTCTTCTCGTCGGATAACAAGTCAGTAGATCTATCTTTAATTCTTTTAATTAATTTTTCTGTAATACTGCAATAACTATTAGGTGTAAACCACGTGTACAAGATACGTACTGAAAGAACACGTCTGTTTATAAAAACTTATCCAGCTTACTTCGAAGCAAAGTTATAAGCAATTAGAACGAAATTAATTTTTCATCGATCGTTATTATTACGTTAAATTTTTTTAAAAAGTCAAAAAAAACTCTTCACAACTTAAACTCATATGTTCACGATTTTTTTATATAACACATGACATCACTAAAAAAAGTAGACTAGTCTCGAAGGTACGCCCAAAAAAAATTGTTCGCACTGGTAGAATCACGACATCTTCTCCTTTTCTTTTGAAGAATGTTAGTTAAGAAGAAAGTTGTTCAAAAAATCTTACGATGGCATGGTGTCGTATGAGAGTTGTCTCGAACGTGCACTCGAACGTGAACTTAAGGTGGTTCATGCACGACTCCCGAGCCAAATGTGCAACTGAAAAGATAATTTCTATTGAGGCTGTCAATATTCATAAGTATGTTATTAAATATTCTTCATTGAATAAAATAAATCATCCATGTCACATTATGGATCACATTAGCCAATGTAAAAGTTTCTAAAAACTATTTTTTGTGCAATTGCTATTAACCTCAAAAAATTAGCAGTTGACTCTCGCCTATACTTTTAACATAGTAAATGGCAATGCATGATTGCGTTTTAATTGATATCTTTTAATTTTGTCTTGTAAGGTAAAATTTTCAACGAACCATTACAAATGGGATGACTAGTTTATTACTCTAGTTTTTGATCATCCTGGCCCAGTTCTACGAAAAGTAATTGCATGACATACGGTGACAAAATTGTGTACGTCGATAAAAGCCCGTGTTATCCCAGTGCTCAACGACGATTTTCAAACGTCTCGTTCTCGTGATTTTATGCTACAAGCCTATCTGAAATTTTGCAGAGAGGTATATAAAAGGTTCGTAAAGAACCTATCCAAATTTAACTTTGATAGCCCAGTTTTTAATTTTCACATTAATCACCTTAACGTTATCACAATTAATTTTTAAAAAATGGAATAGAACTGAAAAAATATATTGTGTCACGATAATTCTTGTGAAATGAAAAAAATGTGTTTCACGAGATAAATTTAAAAAAAAATCATACGAAAAATAGAAAGATATGAAGTTATATAACCTCAAAAATCCGTGATTTTTTAAATACTGGAAAAATCACAATGTCCGCTCACCTTCACTTGTTTGATTATTACTTCTAAACTACTACAAACAGCAAGTTTAAAGTGTTCAAGTAACTGATACATCCATTTTGTTGTTAAAATACAAAGTCCTATAACGCTCTCCTCATAATTTGGCACTACGAGCTCTGTCTTTCTTCAAAGAAAACATAATTATTAACAGCGCTGAAATAAAGATATAAATATCATATTCTCCTAACATATATGTTTGTGATAATAAATAAACATTATGTATTTAAATGTTATTAAGGTGATTTTTTATTTCAAATTTTTCTTACACCTCATTAAAACAATTGTTGTAGATACAATAAATGTAAGATTAGTGAGAGGCTTAATTTAAGTTAGTACTTAATCATACCAATTATATTTGCTTATCGGAATTTGATGTGGATGGAAGGAAGATTGGAATGTTGGATCATATTCAGAATTATGTTGAGGACGGTACTTAGAGCCATATCTTGAGTAATCATGTGGATATTCGAATACATTATGTCTTGAGGGTTCAAAATTACTCAACTGGGGATAAGGCCGGTTCATTTTTCTAGTCTGTTCGAATAATTTGATCAGCATTAGCCAATTTCTGTTAAACTGTTGTAGAACTTCTTCAATCTTAAGTGTTTCCATATAAATTGTATTTACCTAAAAAACCATAACAATTGAAATAGAATATAGTAGACATTATTCAATATAAATTTGAAGTTAAAGAAAAATTTTCATCCACATTAAAATTTAAATCAAGTGATAATATTTTTGTATATCTATTTCTCTGAGTGAAAAAAACTAAACTCACTTTTTTGTCCATCGGCCTGATTTCAAATATTATGTGTGGCCGAGATGTCTGTGTGATTAAACCCTGAAAGTTCAGTAAAAACTCTTCAATGATGTAGTTTTACCAGTTTATAGTAAATCAATAGTTGTAATTGTATTTGTTCCAAATATACAATAATTTCTTTAAAGGTATGAGAAACAGAAACAAGTTGTAAGTGAGTTACCTGAAGAAGGTTTTTCTCAGTAGTAGTAGTAGTAGTAGGAGCAATAGTAGTAGTAGTAGTGGCAGATGTTTCCTTTAGCTCACTAGTTCCAGATTTCTATAGAATCAGTGTATTTTTTATTCGTATTCGAATCTTATGACAACTACAGTTACGATTTTTTAAAAGTTATAAGTGTAGTATTTATACGAAATCGAATTTCTCAAAGATTGAAGTATCACCGTAAAATGCATAACTACCATATCTTTATACATGTTCGGATCTGGCTCACGATGCAATTGGATACATAAATTATTTAATTATGTATCCAACAAAACCAAAACAACATTATAATACTAAAATTAGTAATAAACTTTAAAAAACATTATATCATTTTAAAATGAAACTTTACCTAAGATGTAGGAGTAGTTCTCATCTTAAGATAAGTATCTAGATTTTATATATTTTACTACTGATATTTAACTTTAACTGGTTGTCAATTTTTAACTATTTATATCTGTATTGATATCATACTTAAATTCATACAAAACGCTTACAAAATCCATGCACAAATTACTTCTATATGTCATGTCTAAGCTCAAAGTAAATCGAAATTTCTTTTCAATGTCACACATCAATGGTATTAAACAAATTAACTTATAACAAAAAACTTTAATTTACTAAAGTAGCTGACTTAGGTATCTGACTTTTATATGCAGGAAATTCAACGTAATCTGATTTATGTATTAAAATTAAAATTACAAGTCTCTTTAATATCAACGTGCTAAAAAACAAGAAATTCAAAAATATTACCTGAGTCGTCAGATCTGACATTGCGGTTGATACCTTTGTAGCCGTTGAAGCACTTTCAGTCACGGATTCCTGTAAAGATCGTATTTAAATAAAGATATAACGCATTTTCGTAAATGTGATGGATAACTTTCTATGAAAAACTTTTATCAGTACCTTATTCTGTGTAGAGGTAGAGAGAGGATCACTTGTGGACATAGCTGATAAAATATCCTCTGTGGTAGCTTCCTTAAAAGAAAAAATTAAAAAAAAAATTAAGTGAGGTAATTTATAACAGTCAAATTGTTTTTTGAGTTGTGAAATATTTTTTTTTATTTTATGTTTGGAGCACATAAAATTAAAGTATCGATAAACATTATTTTTTAGTTTTCAAGTAATATACATTTTCTACTGAGAATTCACCTTAGACGGTTTCTTTTCCATAGTAACAGAAGATGCTTCTTCTAACAAGGAATTGAAAGTTGTCACATAGACCTTAGCTTCCTGTAAAAGAAAATTTTGTATAATCCTTTTAATATTTCCTTGACTTACAAATAAATATTGGCTACACAATTATAAGTACTCGAACCCACATGATTGTTAGTTCAAAAAATTTTTCAGTTATTTCGTGAAAGGATGTTATTCAGTTTCTAACTATAGTCAATTGTAACATTAGTTAACACAGTGATCTGAATGATGTATTAATTTTAAAATAAACATTAAATTTTTTTATATTTAGGATTTTTTGACTTTCTTACTAACTTACATAGTTTCACTGTTAGTAATCACGTTTATCACTTAAATTCTTTTTAAATATAAAAAAAGTATGAAATTTTCGTCAAAAACATAAGAATTAGATAATGGCATTGTACATATTTTTGAATTTTAATGTTTAAGATAAATTATTAGTTCAGTGAAGAAAATTTAAAAATGATTCTGCTGAATACTGCTACCATGTTAATTTACGTTAAGAAAGTTGTATCCTAAGCAGTTACGAAATTAATAGTTAAGACTAATTTTTTTTAAGTACAGTTAAATCACCACTTTTTATAGCACTCTTCTAAGCAATAGCTTTTTTCTCCACTGTTAAAATCCCAGTCTATAAGTTTTTCTTAGCACTTTTTTACGCATCTTATGTAACATAGTTTTATATTTACGTTTAAAATTCCAAAAAAAAAACTCACTGAAGTAATTAATTGTCTAGTTAAAGATGACAAAAATAGTTCATAAATTTATTCCTACAAATTTTTTAGGTTAAAAAAACGTACTAGGTGGAGTACAATAAATATTTTGAGTACAGTGCACAAAAATGTATGAGGTTTTAGTTAAGAGTTAAAAAAAATTTCATAATCATATTAACATAAGGTTTTTGTATTAACTTGACTAATTACTCATGGAAAATGGTGAAAATGATCGTTTGCTAATGTTATAATGCAATTGTTCGTAATATACGGCCACTGTTCGTTATTATAATCGAATTTCTTAGCTCTCAGACTTTACTGAAAAAATCTATAAAGTTAGTGTTTTCGTGTTTTTTTCTAGAGTTCAAAAAAGTTTGATGAGAATCCTACTGGGTAGTATATTATAAACTATTTCTTATCATAAAGCCAGAAAACTTCACCCTACTGATACACCAGAAGCTTCCTCAAGTTTTCTTATCAGCTTCATATTTGCAAAAGAAATGTTACTTATTGTATACTTTCATAACAAGGTTAACAAAAATACTGAATTTTTATTAGCTCCTCACAAATGAAAATGTATTTTTATAAAAAAAATAAAAAAT
>NW_019379514.1:108374-179627 GCF_000648655.2 Copidosoma floridanum | reverse complement strand
ATAAATAAATAAATAAAAAATTCAATAAAAATTACTTTTTAAAAAACTATAACAAATGACATGCCAGTATGTGTTGTAAACTTTTTTCTTTCTAATTTTCTTTTAAAAAAGTAATGAGGTTCGAAGGAATCATTTATTGAGAAATTATGGTTGCAAAATTATATGTTAGAATGAAGTTATATTTCTTGTACACTGCAAGACTATTGACAGTCGTTGACAAATCACTGATTCTGCGTATCCAACTTAAAATGAGTGTCCATTATACTATGTTCAAACAATACACGTACTACTGAGTGTTGATATGCCTGTAATCTTTGTGGTTAGTAGGCTCGGGGAAGCACATATATTATCTTGTAAATAGAAATTATATCATTTTAAACATGATGTTTTCAAAATTGTGTTCTAGTTTTATTTTTAATACCATTTAAGTGAATGAAAAATTGAAACAAACTTTTCTAGTTGAAGAAAAATTGGACATAATATGACAACAAAGAAATCATTTTAGTGGGGTATTTTATTCAAACAACATAAGTTAACGTAGGAAGTTGATAAGAATATCTGCAAAAATGAGACTGTACTTTGAACGGCTTATTTCATGTTCATTCTTGTATGCCGAAAATTACTAACTATCGCTACTACTTGAAGATTTTTTAAAGAATGGAGGAAATCATGACAACAATTTCGATTCATGAAATCACCACACCAAATATGTTCAGATTTATTAGAAAAACTAAAATTAGAAATATTGATTTTTTACTTATAGTTTTATCGATTTAACATGTTATCATAAATAATTAAGTACCTTGACGTCTATTATTAGTTATTCTAAAAATTCAAATTCTTGGAACACAAGCATACATATGCACATCGTATATTGCACTACTACTGGGTAATAAATACCTTTGATAAATGTTCGATGTTTGAATAGATATTCAAAGTTTTCGACATGGAGCCCCATCAGAAGTGCGCTTACGACCACATAGCAATTTACGACGGCGAGTCTCCAGAAAGTCAGCCACTCGGGCGTTTCTGTGGCAACAAGGAACCACATCCTATCCTGGCCACTGGCAATCAATTGTTTATGGTCTTCAAGAGCGATGCGACTGTCCAGAAGCAAGGATTTTACGCCCAGCACATGACGGGTGTGTAGTAGTGACTTATTTTACGGCAATTGTAAATTATAGTCGTGGTTTAAATATCATTTGCTATATTCGTTACTTATTCTACATGTATAACATTGCGCTTAAGATGTAAAGAAAAAAAAACAAAGTGATGAAAATAGTAAAAATTTTATGTTTAATCTTGCAGCATGTGGTGGTCATTTGACGGCAACGGATCGTGTAAGGTACTTTTATTCTCACGCTCGCTATGGTAGTCAAGATTACGATCACAGGATGGACTGTGATTGGACCATTGAAGCGCCACCCGGCAAAAATGTTCATCTTAATTTCCTATCGTTCAATCTGGAAGACGAAACTGATTGCAGTTATGATTGGGTTGAAGTTCATTCAGGACTGGATACGTCGAGCCCCAGTTACGGGAGGCTTTGCGGAAGTTCGGTGAGATTTCTAACTACTATCTTTTTTCCATTGAATAAATGTATTTTATTCATCTTTGTATCATCTTTTAGAATGATAAATTCTTGTTTTTAGCTAATATCGTATCGTATATAAAATCTTTTTACTTATCTGATCATCATGAATTGGTGTGAATAGTAGAAAATCGTACACTTGAAAACCGTATTCATTAAAAGAAAACTTATTTTTAAAATTGCTCGTTTTGGTTGATAAAATAATTTTTGATGAAATATCAAACATTGTACAATCTTACCACGTATTTAAAAAATATGATAAAAAAAGTATTTTCTCCTTTTACATACATTTATTCGAAAATGTGACATATTATGACATTGAAGAGTGTTATTTTTTTTCTTAAAAGAATAATAGGAACAAACTCTATTTTTCATGCTGAGTGCATAATAAACGTTCAAATAAAGAAAATCCAAATAAGGAAAAAATTATTCCATCCAAAAATTAAGTCATTCTTTTCATTTTTTAAACATATAAGCGTGTACGAATGTGAATTCACTCAATCTTACAGTTAGCGTTGGAAAACTTAAAATAATTCTTTTTTAATTTATAAGTAGTTTAAAAAAATTAAACAACCATGAAAAATATATGGCTCTTTGCAGGTTCACTATAGCATTGGATAAATTGTATTAAATAAAAGTAATTAAATAAGGTAAAACTTATAATTTAATGCAATAGAAAGGGTTGACCTTTAGTTTTGAATACATACATGCTTGTTTTATTACTGATCACATAGAGTTATCTAAGTATTTTTCAACTGATTTTTTTTTGTTGGACAAACAAATTTTCCTTAACGTTTTCACTCTTGACATACTCACATTTTTTCTAATTTAATTTCTTTCGATTATTGCTACAAAGTATTGCAATTAAATTTTTTAAAAATCTATTAATAAATCAAGGTTATATGTATTAACAAAATATACCCAACGTGTGTAATTCTCTCGGAAGTTAAAAGTTTCATTATAAAATTTCTTATTGGTTGATTTCATTGTAAGAATAGAGGTACGTTTTTTTGCCATTTATTGAAAAATTAAAATCATACCAATAGTTATGTAGATTTTGACGGAAAACTTTTTTATTCCCATGTTAAAAACCCATAAAATAGCTAACTAAAATTTGAACCATCTTACAACTGGCTCAATAATTTTTGTGGAATCGAAAAATAAAAAAAGCCTGGTTAAAGCGGTACTTTGGTAAACATTATCTTGGGAGGATTAAATTAAAAACTTTGAGCTCAATACGCAAAGGTTAAGAGAGCACTTGAGATACGACAACTTATGCAAATTTGCGCAGATATATGCACACATGTATAGAGGCGGGCATTGACTTTGTTTGAGTTTTACAAGAAAGCGGAATATTAAAAAAAAAAAAAATTACTATTCATTCCATGAAAGAATGACTTGCAGAGTTCTAACTTAAGCTCGTGCTTAAAACAAAAGGCCCAACCAAATTTAAAAGTGTAATACACTAAAAAATCCACAAGAACCAAGAAATCATTTCAGAAGTACCTCTATTAGCATTGTTAAATGAGTAAACATGTATTTCTCAATTTTGTGCGATGGAAGGTACACTTGTGCACATGAAACTCCATCTTTCTTGTTGGCTCAGAAAGATAACTTTAAGCCCACCAATGTTGTTCTATGACGTTATGGACTAATAAGTTACAAAAAAAGCTCCATTCTAATGTTTAAGCCCCGGAAATTAAAGTCCTCAAATCAAAATAAAATTACAAAAAATGTATGTCGATAGAACACGACGGATATCATCTCAATAAACGAAGCTCTGCTGGTGCGCTTCCGGACGGACGACACGATTGCGAAAAGCGGCTTCGCTGCCACGTACTACGCCTACAACAGGCCGGAGAGCGAGGAGCTGATCGGCGGCGAGGACGAGGACGAGCTCGACTCGTCGAGGATATGATTGTACGAGAATTCCCTGATTCGCTAATCGAGCGGCTACGTGCCATGCGAGGACTGACTAATGGATGGCCCCTCTTTATATACGGGGGCCGTATGAAGCACCGGTCTTCGATTGGTCTTGTTTGTTATTCCATACGAGGTGGATGGAAGAAAACCTCCCCACTGATCGCTTTCGATTTTGCTCATTGTCACTTTTCATAGTAATTATCATCCATTCTTGGATCATCCGAGTTACAATTTACATATGTATTTAAACAAAGTTAGGATTATTTATTGTCGATTTGTTCTGATCGCCTGCGAAGTCTCTTACTCATACTGAGTTCAAAGTTAATGCGACGTAGAGGCAGAAAATAACTTTAGATTGGATGGAAAATAGTGTGAATATGGTCTGTAACAATTTTTAATTTTCATCGCAATAATTGGGTAGAAATAACTGTAGGTAAAATATACTCGTTTGATGATGTGGGTATTGCTGTAAAATTGCTTCTTTCAAACTTTCGGCTCACGAAATAACGTAGACAAATGCCGTATAATGAGGAGCATTGATATAATAATATGATAATTGATGTCATTACAAATACTTAATTATAAGAACTCTAACTATTCAACAATAAACATTTTTTTTTTTTTAGTATAATTATATAGATATTTAGTATAAGTATAAAAATAAATCCAATTTATAACAACATTTGTTTGGAATATTCATAACATCATATTAGGTTCATAGCTAATGTATAATTACATCGATCTCTTAGAACTACACCTTTGACTATACTAAGAAAATAGGTATTATTGACAAAATTAGTTATATTTTTATAAATATTGTAGACGTTACTTTTACTATTACTGCACTAAAAAGAAAATTCACGAAAGATAAATCAGTAACTTGTGTTTCATACTGCCAAAAATTAGGAATTGGACATGTTCTTCCATCCATGTCTACGTCGACCTTGTGGTTAACTCTCTGTTATAAATAATAGTACAAGTCATTTAGGGATATAAACTAAGCATGTAAATCGAGTATAAACAATAAATTTGTCTCTCTAATTTAAAGTGACACTTATAACTTTTAATTGATACTGTAGAATTAAGAAGAAATATAGTACTGCCACTATGTTAAAATCAAGCAGGATTGTGATGTTAATTTAATGCATATATGTACGTATGATAATTAATTATAGGCAGTTAAATGACAAATAAAAATACATGCATATCAAAAAATACTTATATATGTATACACATAAGTAATGAAAACAATTCATGTAAATTATATGGAAATTTATGTAATAAATAACCATGACATTTTCAAAATTCATAATTTTTACTATTTTTTAAGGAAACCCATTCTTGTTTTATGGGGCGGAAAAATATGGAGATATATCTCATAATTTCTGCTATTTGTTAGATATAACACCTTGTATTATATTTAGGGACTATACTACTAATAAAAGTTTTAATTCGTTGTATTTTTATGTATACGAACAAAAAATGAACAGTATATTACACCACCAGGGCTGAAAGTGCTACTTCCCGCTCACGGGCGCACTTTCCGTCCACTGAGTACTTTTGGCCCTAGAACGTGAAGGCCTCCACTCGAGTCACGTACCCTATTTTTCTCTTTAAGGGTGCAAAGTGAGGTTGTACTAACTATCTGGTTAGTCAAAAAGTGTCCTTAGAATTTAAATTATAAAAATATTTATCAATACATTTATTTAATGGATAAAAAGCTTACTTTTTTAAATAAATAATTATGATTCTTACAATATCATATAATAATGAATCACTTTGAACAGATGTTAAAATAAATAATCAAGATAAAAAAATGTATAAAAATGTAATTTTTAATATCACTCATAAAAAATAATTAAACCCTGGCAAAAAAATTAACACCACTTTATAAAAAAAAGAGAGAAAAAATACAAGTAATACTTAAAATTAACTATATGATCGGGAGGGTAGGAGGTTTTTTGAATAAAAGTAAAAACTTATTGTTTCTAAACGAAGGTTTGCATCAAAGGTTGTGCAGGGTCCAGGGGACGGACCCCCCAAAGTGGGGCGGGGGCGAAGCCCCCCTCGCTCTAAGAAACCAAATGCTGGTTTTTTTAGAAAAAATTTTACAACCATTTTTTAAGCAACAAAAATTAACTTGATAAAATAAGGGTATCATTATAAAAGAAATGACCACCAGAGGGCAACAATATGCTAGGATTATTCCTTGTAAGAACTAAATCTACTTCGTAGTTAATTTATTGGCTATTCAGTGGTATATAAGAAATCCCAACATGTATATGTGTTTGATGCAACATTTTTTTTACACTTTAACTAATTGAACGTATATAACACAAAATTAACTATTTATAGTATTTTATTTTTTGTACAAATTCGTTCTTTTTCTGTACGCGTGACTGATTGCATATAGTTATAAATGGAATATAGAAAAGGCAACCGAGCACAATGCTGCCCTTTTTTGAAACTCAGCGTTAATCGCTATGGGTAAAAATTAGATGTCTTATCAAAAGCCAACATTGTTGATACGCCCACATAGAAATATTTTAATTTTTCGTAAGAAATTTTATACCAAATGTGTGTGGCACTAATTACAAAACTTATTCATTTTTCTTATTTGCGGGCAGAAATGTACTGTTTCCCCTCGGGCCGGAATGTTCAACTTTCCGCACATAAAAAAGGCACTGAAAGTACTTGTGGCCCTCACTTTCTGCCTGAAAGGAGAAAATAGTAGTTTTCCTACGAGTTTGAAAAGTCTTTGTTTGCGAACCGAGAGGTTTGCGGCCCGAGCCGCAGGCGAGGGACGTAACGAGGTTCGTAAAGGAGACTTTTCGAACGAGTTCTGGAAAACTGCTTTTTTGCCCGAGGAAGTATCAGCCTCCCAAAACCTCCTGAGGGCGGAAAAATAATTATTTGGAAGTTGGGGTGAAGTATTAGAAAGATGTAGTAAAAGTCTAAAAACAAGAAAAACTAAAATGATACAACTCAAACATAAATTTATAGATGATTTATTGGCTCTCAATTTCTTTAAAGTCAGACACAGCGTATACAATTTTTTCGAAAAAAATTATTCATTGTAGCATATAAATATAAACCTACCTATATGCGTTATCTGATAATGTACGCTTAGCTTAACGTATAGGGAGTGCACTGTACATCTTTTTTTACATACATTAAGGCCTTATGCGCAACCATGAAAGTCTCCTTTACTTCGTTTGCATTTCTCATTTTATCACAGACGCGCAATATATTTGAACACTGTACTGCTATAACTTCACATTTTGGGTTTTATTATAATTCAAACTGTCATTGTAAAAATGCGTATTCTTGTAAAAATCTGTTTGGTTTTTGATGGGGTAACATGTCTCAATGCAGGGCATATAAAGTTTAGAAATAAAAAATACAAATAGACGTTGAATAATAGATAAAAATGTGTTCACTGCATACAAGTACGTAGACACCAAATAATGTCAGAAAAGAACAGAACTGCAAGATTTTGAGGATTCAATGCATTATGGATTTTAAGTTATAAAAGAACAACAATGCTGGATGTCAAAACCACTAAAATCCTAAAAATGTTAAATATTGTATGTATTTGTCCGGTTATAAAACAAGGCACATAGTAAAATAGATAACTGCTTATACGAAACTACAAATACAACAATTATGATAACAAATTCCTGAATTTGAATGATGCCAGAGCCGAATGGTTTTTTACCATAGCAAAATAAGCCAAAAGTGTAACGTAACGTAAGCGGCTAAATTTAATCGAGCGTCATTTATATTTTGTTCAATGGACTGTGGCCATTTACTTCATGATTTATGTTGCTGTACAGTGAGGTGGAATATATTAAATTTATGTACAGTTGAAAATGCATTGAATCCTTAAAACTTTTGTAACTTGTCATTTCCTGACAGTACTGGCACTTTAATCGTTTTTTTTTTTTTTTTTTTTTTACCTCTTTGAAATATTTACAGTAAGTTCAGAAAATATTTAAATAGTGTAACAGTATACGTGTACACACAAACAAATTTACAAATCTCTCGACAAATACTTGCGTGCTACGCAAATATCGTGTCACTTAATACACGTTATATATATTCAACGTTATATGACTAATCGTAGATAAAAATATATTTACATGGATACAGTATCCAAAAATTAACAAGTAATGGAACTTTGTCCGCATCAATATTTCAATGAAAGCTTGCTCTCATGATATTGCCATCAAATGAGTTCGATTTAAAATATGTTTTGATAATTTTTCATTGTTTGGCTTTTTAAAATTTCAACATTCACAAATATTCATCTAAAAAAATGGCTTCGATATGATTTTTCTCAATTTGTAATTCATTAGATTTATTTCTAAACATTACTTAAACATTTTAAAAGTGTCCAACAAAAATATAGATATGCCGTAATTCACGTATGGATATGCTCTTAGTTCATAACTTCACGCTCACTAAATCTGCATACCAGAGCAGATTCTATAAAAACATTTGAATTACATTACACTACATCGATGTAGGATATAATTTATTCTATAAGACATTTGAATTACGTTACACTATGTCAATGTAGGACAGAATACAATGTTTAAATCGAATACAAAAAAATACATAAAAAATTCAAAGGTTGATTTTCGTACAAAAACTTCTTACGAATATAAGTAAAATTCATCGAAAGCTACACAAAGATGAACACATCGGTAAGTTGCAAAAAAATGCGAAGACTTAATTTCCTTACCTTCGTTCCAACCTTCGAAACACCATACAATTATAATAACTTCGTAAAATAAAATAAAAAGACAGTCTTTCGCAAAAATTATACATACGAATGTCATAGTGCCCAACGAAACAGGGATGTATTACTTGAGGTTGATGCTGATACGATGAACTAAGATTAAAGGCGTGCTTGAATAAGCTCTACCTCAAACGGAAGGGACGGTCACAGAAGACAAACAGTCAAGAAAAATACGAGGACATTGGAATCCTTATTTTGCATTTTTTATCTTTTGGTAAGCTCGGCATCGTGATTGTTGTGTGAAGACGTAGAGGCCCTGCTAGGCCCACACCCAGAGTCACGATAGCTCGATCCTAAGCTGTTGGCCATGCGCTGGTAATGGGGCTTCCGGTCGCTCTGAGCTCTCGTGTAGTCCAGATGGTCGTACTCCAGATCGGAATTGTTCTGTTTTATTTCGTCGTAGACGTGCTCGGAGTTTTTCTTGTCCATCTCATCGATGCTGTGGTACACATTCATGTTAGGGTTACCTAGATCAGCGTCTCGGTTTTTTAGTAGGGCCAAGTGGTTGTATTGTAATCCATGCTCACCTGTGACAATTAGGAATTCCGTTAGATTCTATGTGGAACTAAGTTAACTGCTTTTTAAGCTGATGGAGCTTCATTTGTGTGTTGATTGGATTATGAATCGTGGGTACCATTTAAGCATGTACAATTTATACCATGTGTAATGCTAAAGCCATTGTTTGTTTTTGTGAGTAAAATGTGGTTTATCAATATGTCAAAGTCAAGGTGTCGATTCCTAAAACCCGGGTGTTAATACATTGTATTATTTTTAGGATCGGATAGGAAAAAATTATCTTTCCACCTTAAAAAATGTGTTACTTCTTTAAATAGTCTAAATTTCCTTTAATTATTCTAACTACCTAAGTGTTTGGAACCAAAAAGTTTCAATTTATGTTATAACTACTGAGTATGCCATTGGTATACCTTGCATATTTACCCAAATCCGAACTGCGACAGCAATGAAAAATCATGACAAGAGTGTTAATATTGAATAGCGATGAAACACTTATAATGGTAATGTTGAGCAATCGCAGAAAAAAATGATTTTATGCTTAATTTTAAGAAGTGCTTCTCTGTACCTTTACAGCTATCCTCGTCATCGTCTGTACAAAAACCGAGACCTAATTTAGTTTTCTCACTGTTTACGTTTTTTCTAGTTAACATATTCCTGATTTGTACATTGTTAAGAAGTGTATCCGTACCGTCATCGTTTCTTGAATTTCCTTGATACGAATACACAGGGTTATCAAACTGATTACGATCTGGAAAATGATATAAAATCGATTTTAAGTGTTGTTTCCTCATGGAACTTCTTACAGAGAACCGACTCGGTTGAAAAAGTCAACGTAGAACTTTACGAATACCACCCACGTCAATTTCACATAAAACGTTAAAGTTGAGGAAATTTCACGTGAAATTCGTCGTAAAAAATTAATGAGCAATTTTTTCCACGTGAAACTCTCCTTGAAAAAACGGTTCATGTGGAATTAACTAAGAAATAATCAGTTCAAGTGAGATTTTAAGTGGACTTTGGCTGTAACGATTGTTTCATATTGTTTTCCATGTAGAATTTCTTAATAATATTCTACATTCCACTTGAAATCCATGTGGACTTTTACAACGGAAGGTTAATTAAAGATTCATACTAGTTCCCATACCTGGAGGTGTGACTGGCTCGGCTATGTATTGCACTTGCGCAATTTCCATTTTAAGATTAGCAACGCGCTTTCTGTGGTACATCCAGGCTGCGCAGAATATTGCTATGCCCATGATGCCAGCGAAAATACCACCAACCACACCACCGTAGCCTGCTTCGTCCTTTTGCTGAACGTTACGTGAGTACAGCTCTTCAGTGCAGTCTGGACCTTTAATGACAGAAAATCAGTGAGATAATACTAAAAACAGGTTTGAAGTTTGATCGATTATTTTTTTTTACCTGTGTAGCCATGTTTGCAGATGCAACCTTCCGCGGGGTGGCAAATGAAAAATTCATTTTTGCACTCGCATGGCTCCATACAATGGTCACCGTAGTATCCTTCTGGACAAACTTGAATAAAAATAACACAATTACTTATGGATAATATTGACGTGGTATTTTTTAGCAGAGTTTGAAAAAATTTCACCGTACATTAAAGAGTCTTCTTTATTTGTACATAAATAGAACTATGATGGAGATTAAAATAGCATAGACCAGCACAGCATGAGATAAATATATATTGTATCGATGTGTATGAATTAGAAAACGGAATTGTTTAATTACGTCATTATTATTTTTTAAGTAAGAGAAATTTGTTCATCCAAAACATTTGTCATGCTCTAACATTTATTGCTGAAACACTAAATCCCCGTATGAAAAAACATAAAAAATTTAGATGTGATAGAGCAATGCTGACAAACTTTTTTCAAGATACGCTTTCCGTTTTTCCACTTGTAATACTTCTTTTGGAAGTTCATCTTGGGTACATTTTTTCAAACTCTTCAATGAATTCAAGTAAGCCAATGCTGCATATGTACCAACAACCATCAAACTTAGGCATATAGAAATAGTTGAGCAATTCTACCATACACATACTTAATTATGAAATAAGTTAGTCAGCTGACTACTTCTAAAATTAAAAAAATATAAACTTATACATTATGTTTGTCAAGCATTCTTGAATAATCGCAATGTTAATAAAGTTTCTAAAATTTGTGAAAAAATGTATAAAATGTATTAAGTTTTTGTATTAGTGTTTAAAGTGCTAATACTTCAGGAAATACAGAATAAACTGAAGGTGTTCTTACTTAAATCGTATTTTATTAGTTTTTTCATATTGTAAAGTACAACGTGTTCAAGTAAGTTTGAAAATAGAGCACCAAGCTTTGTTTTTGTACAGTAAAATCAAGCATCGATCCTTTCCCAAAAACATGTTTAAAAATGTGAGAAACATTTGATTGGTGACCGGGAGCAGAGCCAGTTTATAAGGTCGGAATAAGGGCTACTGGGGTTGGTTCTAGAGTGGATAAAGAGATGCTGAGAAAAGTTGGATGAGAAAGTTGAGACAGGGGTCATAGGTTTAGTAAGATGATAGGTGGTGGGTGAAGCTACTAGTCGGGCTTAAGATCAACACCTTCCACACAATGGTAGTAGAGGATGACTGTATTAATCAATTGAATGATGAGCACATTGGAAAAGTACAATAAGAAAATATAAACTGATCAAAGTTAGTCTTACCTTATACATATAATAGCCAGATTAGTACATACGAGATGATTAGACGGTATTCTTTGTATACATGTCCTTACTCAAAAACTAAAGAAACTACTCAAATATTGTTATTCCATGCAGGGTTAAAATAAATTAGAGAAAATTGTTAAGTAAATTCACATAGTTATGTGTTAATAAAAATTTTATGACTACGTCTAGCTAAGAACTTAGCATTTACTCGAATATAATTAACATTTGTAACAATACTTTATACCTTTCTTTTCTTTTTTCAAGATATATACACATCACAAGAGAAACGATTAACTCATTGTACCTGCAATTTACAGACTAGAGGTTTTCTCTTATTCAAATTATAGGCATAGACATCAAAGTTTTCAACGTTACAAGGTTTGTTATTTATTAAAATAAATTTCTTTTTTTTTTTTTTAATTTTAACTATTTAATAATATTCGTCTCTCAAGAATTTGCTAGAATTTTATCACAAAGTATCTCAAAAATTGTTTATTAATGTATGAATACTATGATAAAAGAACAATTGCGATGACGATTAACCACTTCTGTAGTTGAAACACATCATACAATTGTATTAGAATGAATTAAGAGCAAGAATCAAAAGGTAAAGTTACTAATCGATGACTAATTCAATACTTAACAATAATATTGAGCTCAACAATGGTTAAAAAAATAAAATAATTTCAAAAACTATAAGAATGTTAGTAATCGCACGTTAGTTTCATAGACAAATTTAATATATTAATATGAGACTCAAGCCCCAGGTGGCATACAGACATGGTCATAGTTACTAAGCCAGCCAATGAAATAAAAGCCAAGTTAGCTTAGCGTAGCAGTCAAACAAGCCAGGCCACTAAGAGCCGTTCAAAAGTCACCGGTTTTGAAGCTAATGACATCGGAGGGCTTACTTTCTGTGCACCGGGTACCAGTCCAGCCTGGTGCACACCTGCAGTAGCCGTCGTTCGCCCGGCACTTGCCACCGTTGAGGCACTTGCAGTGCTGGGTGCAGTTGACCCCGTAGGTGCCCTCGGGGCAGCGAAACTGGCAGTGCTCGCCCTGCCAGCCGGGCAGACACTGACAGACCCCGGTCACGTGGTGGCACTCTGCGCCGTTTTTGCAGTCGCAGTATTCGTCGCAGTTTTGGCCCCAGCGGTTCGCAGGGCACGGGTGCTCGCACGTCATACCGACGTAGCCCGCGCGGCAGACGTACTGTCCCGTCACGTGGTCGCATGTTACGTTACCTGAAATGGTACGTCGAATGACAATGGTACATCGTTAGTGTAACTTTTTTGGATTTCTATAATTGAGTGTCGTTGGGTTAATCAAAAAATACATTATTAGAAAGAAGTTCTTTATGTCGCGTACTCGGGGGGCTGGAATTTTAAAACCGACAGATTTGATGAAACGGAAGTGGCTTACCGGAAGTCTCTTCCTCGCAAGTTTCCCTCCTTACCCCGTTCTCTTCACCTACAGTTCCCTACACACTTCCCCTCACCCCACCATGTATCTGCCAGCCGTGCCGCACTACTCTCCTGCACACCTCTGTCCACCATTCCCTTTCACACTCCCAAGCAATTAATGTTTAAACCAATTTTAATTTTATTTTCCCACAATAATTTTTATTTCACTTTGAATTTTTTTCTTTTACAATTCTTTAAAAAAAAAAAAGAAAGAAAAAATACTTTCCAATAAAGAGAATTGAACCCTCGACCTTCCGCTTACAATTCGAGTACCTTTGAGAGCTTCGTTCTTCCTATGGGTCTGGCAATCCCCTTGTTACCTGAGAAATTGTGTGTCTTTGTACTCATGTCATGTTTAAAGAACTTTGTTCTTACCGTGGGTCCCATGACCCATTTATACCTCCTGGTTTGTTTCTTTTAATTTGTTTTTTGTATTATACCTATTCCACAATTTTTGTAAGCGCTCCGACATGATAAACCTATATTTTCTAATGGTTGTCTAGTCTTTTAAGGACGTTGATCACACATATCTAGTGATTTTTTATTGACTTTTGTATCATGTTCATAATGACCTTAAATCGTTAGATATGAAGATGATTTCGCTGCATCGTTGATAGATATCCTTACGGTAATTGAGTGGTAAAAAAACGCAATTCAACACGTAACCCAGTAAAAATATCACAAAAAATAGTTTTTAGAGGATACTGGTCTTTAGAATTTTTTCAATTTCTTTTTTTTATTTGGAACTTTGCTACATGCTCATACTAGCCCTACCTCTATATAATTTCCCTCCGCTAAATGTGATGAACGTCCTTAAAACATTCAGACCCTTTTAAATAAGCGCTAATCAGTAAAAGAATCACACATCTGATATTCAGAACCAGTAAAGTTATCATCAAACTGAAACCACCGTCAATAATCAAGGTATTTGGTACTTGAGTAAGATTAGAGCTTGCAAAAATATTTTATCATAAAACAAATAATATCAATACTTATACAGGAGTTATGATTTCTTGTACATTGAGAAAAATAAGCAAGAACGAGCAAAGATAGTTACATTTATGCATTAGTATTGGATACGACGATCAAGTATTATTAGTCTAATTAACGATAAAGCTTTGAAAACAAAAACTGCATAAAGCTGTAAGATCTAATATTAGCATTTTATCATCAAATAATTCTAAGATTTCTATGTGTTTTTAATGTATATCTAATATACGGTACAATCAATCATAGCTTCATGAAAATAATCATTCCGTACGAAACATAAATTTTTTCAACAAATCTAATTGGTAAGTGCAAACAAAAGTTTCAAAGACCAACAGTTGACAAGATGTGTCCAATCCTTTGTGTACTTACCGTGATTTTTATCAGGGCACTTTTCCTTGCAGCGCATTCCATACCATCCCTTCTTGCACGGCTGCGAGCAATCTGTACCCTCCCAACCCCGTGCGCATACACACTCACCAGTGTTCGGATCGCACGAGCTGTTGTTCTTGCAGTTGCACTCGTTGTGGCACTCTTCGCCGTACAAACCGTTTGGACACTTTGTCCCGCAACGAATCCCTACGTTCAATTCAATGGCATTAAAATCTTGTACTAAAGTTCAAAAAATCCCTTGCTTGTCTGACATGCACGCCCTCTGAAGGCCATTGGCGCCAACTTTACTAGAGGACTTAGCAGGACATTATTCTCACCTTTCCATTCTGGCTTGCAGATGCAACGTCCGGTAACCGGATCGCAATCAATGCTGTTGTTGGGATCGCAATCGCACACTTGCGAGCATCCAATGCCAAAGAAGCCTCTCTCACAACGGTTGCCGCACAGCTCGTTCGTGTAACCCGGTGGGCACGTGCATGTTCCTGACTCACACGATACACGTGTATTTTTCTTTTCTGCCTTACTGTACGAGTATTTGGTGACTTGAAGGAAATTCTTACCATTTTGCGGATCACAAGCAGCGTTGTTCAGGCACTTGCATTTCTCGCTGCAATCGACTCCGAAGAAACCAAGGGCGCAAGGACGCTCGCAGTGTACACCGTCCCAGCCTATTTGGAGCGAGTCAACATTAAGATATTTTTCGAGACTTACCATTCTGAACGCATTAATTTGTGTTGAACGCTTCCATCCGTGGGGACATTCGAAACTTTATTAATGTCCATTTTTACAATGACTACGAGCGAGTAACATCCAACTACTACAATATGAAGTTTTAAGGTGACTACGCTGAATACTATATAATGTTCCATTGGAATATAAGTCATGCAAGATTCTACTGTATTTCAGAATATAGAATATATTCATATATTCATATATTTGAACAATTCATTAAATTACTACTACGATCAGAGTTACATAAAAAAGCGGCATATGCACTGTGAGAAATAGTTAAAGGAACTAATAGCTGGTGTTACTAATTCTCACATGTAAGTACATCATGTTTTAAAGTGTTTGAGAGAAACTGTACAACGAGATTAGATTGATCAAGAGAAAAAGAAAAGTTTTTTTTCCCCAAATTTTAATTTAATGCGTACTGTCTAAGATGTCGATAATAAAGATTGATGAATTTGTTTATTACAGAGTACAGTAAAAAAGTTTTTGGATTTTTTATCAAGCCTCTCAAGTAATTTTCCATCAGAAATATCTTAAAAGGTACATCTTAAATGTTTAGATGTTTAAATATTTTTTTCTGCAACTCCAGTAAAATATATTAATACTTAGAGAAATAGAAACTTGATTGTTCTTTTAATGTTTCTTTTGGTCGTTATACGCGAGAATTTCGGAACTCGCATCATTTTCTGAGACTAAAAACTCGAGTTATGTAATTGAATGTAGTCACGCGAGATAGAGTGTAACAAGGAGCAACACGCGTCTATGAAATTTCACGCGTCCCTCACGTCTGGATGTTCGTCCCCCAGTTTTGTATCAAAGGCCCTCCAATTAAAAAACCGTGGTCCAACCAATCGTCCGTCATCACGTCATTCATCTACGTCATTTAAAGTGACGCTGACTGATAAAATAGCTATAGAGGCCACAAAAAATTTTGTTTTCTTTCATGTAAATCCCTAGTTCTTAATACAATGTCAAATTATTTGATGTGTGAAGTCACGAATGTATAATTACCGAAACAAACGTACTAGAGCATATTGTGAAAGTCGTCCCAAATGGCCATATGGTGAAAAGACAATTAACTAACCTGCAGTACAGTTGCAGTGTCCATCTTCGGGTGAGCAGGTAGCTCTATGAAGGCAGACGCACTTTTGTGCACAGTCCTCGCCGAAGGTGTTGGTAGGACAGAGCTCGTCGCAACGCTCGCCCCGATAGCCAGCAGCGCATATGCAAGTGCCGTTGACGGGTGAGCACTGGGCATCGTTCTGGCAGTCACAACGATTCTGGCAGTCATTGCCGTACGTGTAATAGGGACAGGGTCGTGAGCATGTTTTCCCGGCCAAACCGGGCTTGCATCTGCACTGGCCTGTCCACGGATGACACAGCTCGGTGTTATCGGTGTCACACTCGCAAACCTACAAAAAGTAGAGTAAAAAAATGCACATTGCTTATTTTTCTAGTCGTTAGTCTTTGGATTCATATGCTTCTCATAATATTTTTCAAGGACTTTGCATCACGTACAGGGACAGAAATAAGTGTGGAATGTATGGCACTTAAGATAAAAACGTGTATAGATGTTAAACAAGTTTTTATTCGTAAACGAAATTAAGCAAGCCATCTATGGTACTAATATGGAGGCCTAACTAAACAGTATTTATTATGATTAAATTATTCAACGTTAATTATTAAAATTTAAATTGTTGTTTCATTTATTATATTGTACCATGTAATAGTATTTATATGGTACCATTTCAAAAGCCCCCTGAAACGATATTTTTTATAGGGAAATTTTATGTAGATTTGTATTAATAACTATTCCATGGTAATTTTTATTTTTACATTCTATGATGAAAAAATCTTTAAGGTGGTAAAGGTACTTCATGTTAAAGGTTTTTTTAAAAAAATTTACATTTAAGTAGTATAGCCATGCATAAGTGGTTAAAATTTCATGAAAATTTTATCTCTCTTTCTTCATCAGAGCTTTGTAAAAGCAAGTAAAAGATGAAAAGTGAAGCAACAGCATCACAACACAGGATAGTGGGTAAGTATGAACGTAGAAAGATGTATAAATGAGCTCATGAGTGATACCAGCGATCGAGCTGATAAAGTAAAAAAAGCACGTTAGAATGAATTAACGGAGGTAGATTATTCCTATGTTTTTTTTTTTTTTTTTTTTTTTCATATAATAGTGCTCTACGTCCGGCTCCCTTAATAAGAACCCTACTATGGGCACTCAGCACTTGGGAAAGGAACAAGGAAAGGGATGGGAGGCCTCCCATTACAGGAGGGGGTAGGGGGAGATTAGGCAACTTTTGCTGCAAGAAAGTCGCCTAAGCCCTCCTCGAGGAGCATTGCGTGGTGAAAAAGCACATGTGAAAAAACACAGAGGTACTTGCTCGAAAAGTAGCACTGGCCGGAAATCGAACCACGATCTCCCGCGTGCCAATCCACGACCTAGCCGACTGAGCCACTGCGCGCTCTTCTTCCTATGTTATAATTATTTAAGTGTGTTTGTCCACTCCTCTCCCTACTACTCACGGAGATCCTTCACAAAATGAGGGACAGTTCGATTCGTTTCACTCTGATTTTAACTCAAAAAAACGTGGGTTCAACTCCCCAAACACCTCCGCTAATCCCCACAGCATTCCACACACATGCCCCTCCACAGCACCCCCAATGTTAGATAGGTTGGCAAGGGGTGAAGCCCCAATAGTACACTAGCCCCACTTATAAAATATAGATTATTTAAGCCCCCGTAGTATGTAGATAAAGAAATCCACAAAAAATATCTAGTTTTTGTCCTTTATTGTTTTAACCACCTTTGAAACAGGACTCATTTTACTTATAATGTCATGTACTATGAGATAAAAATTCTGAACACGGGTTCCATAGAGGGTGACACCCTTTTTCCGCAATTTACATGTTAAAATAATTTCCATACATATAATATACATGGATATAATTTTTCGAATATGATCCCGAAAATTTTTCATACGTTCCAGTTCAGCGTTACTATGCTAATGCAAATAGAATGTCTTATCTAGAATCAACGTAATTGCATATCCTTTTTGAAAGTCTTTCAATCATTCAAATGGATCCAGTAACGGCGATGTTATGCTCAGTTAAGAAAAAAGTTTTGTTTGACCTTATCATACACTTAGTAATAAACCTAGTTGTAATAAGTAAAAAACAGCGTTACCTTTGAGCACTCTGGACCATAAAAACCATCTTGGCACATGCGTTCGTTGCACCTATCACCAGTCCAGCCTGGCATGCACATGCATGAACCATCGATGCTCGAACACTGAGCTTCATTTTCGCACTTGGGGCAGGTACCCTCGCAGTTGAGACCAAATTTACCTTGTGGACAACTCTTCAAACACTGTAACAGTTTGTTTCACGTCAACTTGTTTCATTTATTTTCATATATTCATATGGTTAGTTGATAGTAAACTTACCTTATCCCCATAAAATCCAGGTTTGCATTGGCACTCTCCAGTTATGTGATCACAACCTGCGTCATTGTAACAATCGCAAGTTTCTTTGCATTCCTTACCCCAGAAACCTTCAGGGCATCTATTGGCACAGACTGAACCCTACGGGGGTTTGATAACCATTGACAATTAAAATTTTTTATTCAATTTGGTTACAAACTTTTACTGTCAACAAATTTACGTGGCTGTCAAAAAAGGTTTTTTATCATTATTATATCCTCATTAGTGGAATTGTAAAGATACAAACTCGTAGTCAAATAGCACTTGATAAAAGTTAATTTAATCCTTATCTTTTGATAATAAATGTAAGCAAATTTAAAAATCTACTAGTCCATGTACTATGTTAAGTTATTGATAGACGTCAATTGTTTCTGTAAGTTAATAGAGGATTTCCGAGAAAATCACTTTTCCAAAGACATTGAGTTATACTTTGGAAATTTTTAATTAATTTTTCAGAGGAATATAAAATTATAAATTTCTGAAATTAAACTGATAAAGAATAAATTGGTACTATCTACCATCCATCCTGGGGTACAGAAACACTTGCCCGTCGTTGGACTGCATGATCCTCCATTTTGACAACGACATTCCGATTGGCAATCGTCACCATGTTTTCCAGCCGGGCAAAGATTATCACATCTATAAGTGCATCACCATTTTATGAATCCTACAATCTCGTAAGCTGTCTAGCTTATTTTTATGTGAAATATTATGACTTTTTCTTCTTACGTCAGAGTCTAGGGTAGCCCAACAGCTTACAATACTCAAACTTAGTTTTACAAACACTTGTATTCAACGCAAATTAAGAGATAATGCAGAGCTTAGCTAGCATTATCGTGAGCAGCGTTATTGATTTATTTGCAATAATATTGACTATGTCTTCATAATTTTAACAAGGCTAAATAATAATTTAAAAATTACTTAATTTCAAAAGTTTAAAACTTGAGAATTGAGAATGTTAACTGTAGAGCCTTAACATAGATTGTATAATTTTGATACTTCTATCCAAAAGGTTTTGATAAAAAAAACTAAATACATATAGAAACGAGTCCATGGATTGATATTTACCAAATGAAGACATAAGTTATCTCCTATTTTTGAAAGACTATGATAGTCATACGAGGATTAGTACACAACCTTCTACGTAACATGATCTTGTCTATCGTAAAACCGTAACATACACATCATAGTTATAATCAAAATATTACATTAACTTGAAATTAATTTCAATTTGAAAAATGTTTTATTACGTTAAAATAGAAATAGTACAATAAAATTAAGCTTTTGACCCATACGAACTTAAACTCATTACCCCAAACGTTGATACTTTATTAAAATACGTAAGTGGAAAGGTAATCTTAACTAAGTTATATTTGTTCTCTTGATAACGTACCATATCATAATAATTTTCTGCTATATTCATTTACTAAAAGCAATACTTTAATCGTATGATTACGCAAATAAATATCTAATTAACATTTTCATCATCACAGATCCATGTTCTATGACGTATCCAGATTCTAACGCAATTTTCCAAAATTAAAGTAATTAATTCTTTCTTCTTGCACTGCCTTACAAGCAATTTATTTCTTTTGGTGTCAATGACTTTAAAATATTTGCCGACAGCCGATAGTAGCAACAAACTATCAAGTGCTGCATAGCTCTACTCTGCACACGACTCAGCAGTGGCGTCTCTGTCAACGCGTGAACCTATATACCTATCGACAGTTGATGAAATTAGCGCGTATCCGCTCGTGCGAAAGAGGCTAGGGATTAAAAAGGTAGGTAAATGCTTATTCGATCGAATTGTGCATAGGCACGCTGTTTTATTCCTCGAGTGCACATTGCCGTGTCGTTTTATTGATTTAATTATTTACTTGTCATCTTACACTTGAGTGTATCCTTATTTCTTCATTGATTCTGTATCAAACCGGTTTCTCCTCAGACGTAGATCTGAAGAATAACTTAATACTAAAAATTTGTCAATACCCTTCAACATTATTACTGTCAATGTGTAATACAAAGTACTAGTAATGTTAAACAAAAGCTATCAAAAATGACACAATGGACCATTTTTCTCTGGTCAATATTGTTTCGTCTAAACCCGAATTAACATGATTAAAAGCAAATAAAGCAATAATCCTCGCAAACTTGTAAACTCAATTGGTGTCCCATCTAAAACTGTATGATTACATTTTACCTTAGTATTCTCGCAGCATGTTATAATTAACATGTTCAGCATTATTCCCTTTTCCGTCAAAAGTTCTACTCGAGTAGTACAGAGCTTTAGCCTAAAGCGAATTTTTCACGAGTATAAATTAAACAAAATCACCAAGTGAGAGTCGTGATAGGATGTTAAAGTCAAGGCTAAAGTCGACTCAACGCATTTGAAAGATAAATAGATAGTCGAGTGACTTAAAATAAATACATAACAAAAAAAGGTACTCACAGTGGGCCGGTGTAACCTGGAGCGCAGTGACACTCGCCGGATATGTGATGGCAGCTACCTCCATTACGGCAGCGGCACTCTTCACCACAATTTTGGCCGTACCTATTGGGCGGACATCGCTCTCCACAGTAGTCCCCAGTCCAGCCGCGAGTGCACGTGCACTTGCCATCGTAGGGGTCGCAGCTTGCGCCGTTCTCGCAGTGGCAAGTCTCCAGGCAGTCTTTACCCCACTTACCCAGTGGACATTCTGTAGAAAAAATATTTCGTACCCGTTGTATTGGTTATTATGAGGATTTGAAGGATAAGATCTTCCTTTGTAGCAGCAATTCTACCGTAAATACGAGACATTGATCTGTACTAGTAATCAAATCAGAATGTTCCAGTGTTTATGCATGTCTGTCTACGTTAATTAGGAAATGAGGAAGCCTGTGTTCTAACTAAATTTTACTGTTGAGAAAGTCGTTCATTGCTTCTTGATTTTTTAATATTATAATGAATTAATAATACTGAATGTACTCTGTAAGTCAAGAAAAATACTATACTATAGATTTTGTCTCACAACGTACAATATTTGATGGTTTAGTATGGATACTGCAGCTGACGAAGGTCAGGAATACTGAGAACCACATTGTTTTATGATAATGCAAAAAATATGAATAAATTGTATTGATTTATTCAATTGAATGTATTCTCTTTGATTATCTACATAAGCGTATTCAAACTTATTAAACGTAACAGTTATGAAGGGGAAAACATTTGTCTCATTTTCATACAGCAAAAAGATATATTTCTCACATCTGAACAGATGTGTACCAAATTCTTTCCAAAATTAAACGATTACAAAATGTGGCCCGTCACTTACTGACATCACAAGATGGTCCGCCATATCCAGTTTCACATTTGCAGACGTCAGGTGCTATACATGACCCATGGAGACAAGGTTTCGAACAAACTGCTACGCACTTTTCTCCGTCGTTTGTTTGAGCATAGCCTTTGCAACACTCTTCAACTGGGCGATATTTTGTTATAGTCTGAGAAACAAGAAATATCATTTCGTTAGTTCCATATTTTGGTTTTAACTTTCAGAATTACAATGATTCAGTATTTTTTAATAAAATTTGATAAAAACTGACTTCGTTTTTGAAGACGGTCTTGAAGCTAATCTTGTACTTAGAACATATCGGGGGAGCGTTGAAGCAAAAGGATCTTTGTCTCTCGGTGTATGGCTTTTGTACGGAAACCTTAACGGTCACAGTATATCTGAAATAAAAAAGAATATACAAATAAATATGATTAATCTGTAATTGAAAATATGGCATGCACACATATATTTAGCTGTATAATAACTTACGCTTCTTGTCTCGTACAAACATTTGGACCCTCAAGAGCGTTTGTGTCTCCAAAATATAGTACAGCTACGACGTAGATTGCTAGTGCAGTTAAGGTCTTCATTTTTTACTTTATTAATGACAAAATTTTTGATTTAAATGCCCAGCTTTTTCTCTAGTCTTCATTGAAAACAATAATTCCATCAGTCATCCCCACCGTGATCTTAGACCTGTAACATTGAAAAGATATTGTTGTCATTAGAAACCCCATTATTGAGTTGGTAATTAGTTTTCGATAATTGCCCAGCATCTCTCATACTGATAAATAAGTTAATTAAGAGCATAATCTTTATTGAACTTAGATAGTTCAAGTCAGTACGTATTAAAAAAATGTGAATGAATCATACCATTTATACCGCATAGAGCATGGGAATATGGAAGGGAAAGAGAATTTCGTTAACAGTAATTTATTGCCGCAGATAACCTATGCGTAATGAGACAATTAGCCCAGTAAATAAGCCGGAAAATCTGGAAAAGTGGTGGAACAGCTCCGATTTCAAAAATTCTTTTTTTCCTTGATTCCTTAGACCCTAAGAAACATTCATCACCACTAACCTCGGCCTCACTCCGAAAATTGAATTATGGGTGGTGGTTTTAACCCTCTCAAAAGCACCCCCAGTGAAACAGTGGAAAAAATTTTTTATAAATAAGAATTTTGCCTTAAAAATCGTCTCTCGGGGGTTTTCGAGGTGGCTGATTCCGAATCCGAGGTTTGATTTCAAGTAGGGGTAATTTCAACCCCTTAAAATCACCCTTAGACGTGTCAGAAATGAAAAATAAAGTTAAAAATAATATTTCTCCTCGGAAATCGTCTTTCGGGGGTTTTCGAGGTCGCTGATTCCGAATCCGAGGTCTAATTTCAAGTAAGGGTAGTTTTAACCTCTCAAAACCACCCCTAGACGTGATAGAAATGAAATAAATATTGCAATGATTAAAATATTGTAATAATGATGTAGAGCGAAATTCAAAACATAAATATTCATTTCGCACGTCAAAAACTCACACAAGATTCTTAAAAATTTCCGACACGTCTAAGGGTAATTTTAAGGGGTTGTAAATACCCTTACTTGAAATCAGACCTCAGATTCGGAATCAGCGACCTCGAAAACCCCCGAGAGACGATTTTTAACACAAAATTCTTATTTACAAAAAATTTTTTCCACTGTTTCACTGGGGGTGCTTTTGAGAGGGTTAAAACCACCACCCTTTATTCAATTTTCGGAGTGAGGCCGAGATTAGTGGTGATGAATGTTCCTTAGGGTCTAAGGAATCAAGGAAAAAAAGAATTTTCGAAATCGGAGTTCTTCCACCACTTTTCCAGATTTTATAGTATTTTTCGGCTTATTTACTGAACTGAGAAATATGTATTTAGTTAATAAAAAAAGTTTGCCGTTATACATATGCGCGTAGTATGCGCTAAAAAGTTATATTTTTTTTTCATGATGTGATGATTATGAAGAATAAATAAGTGCAACTCGAGATCATTGAACTAATTCATTTTTCTAACTGCTATTATTCTTGACACTAATTTCTCTACCATGGCTTTAAGAACATTCTGAATTAAATTTTTCACAAATGGTTTTTTACAACTACACTTGCGTCTTGAAAAATATTGTTTGAAAGTTGTTATGTATATAAAGTAATAAAAAAGTAACTTGAGTACGAGTACATAAACTTTTAAGTCCTTCTGGTAACCCAATGATTAAGTTCTAATAAACAAGTGAATTACTTTTTTTTGTAGGCATTTAACTAAAAAATGTATACGTCCAATAAGAGGTTGATCTCAAACAAGACGTAATAAAATTTATTCAAAAAATATCAACTGTAAAGTTATTTAATTATTTAAGTATACCTAAAGACCTGCACCTGTCTAAATTTTTGAAAGCTGTAAAAATTTTTTTTTTGTACTCGAAAAGTTATTTCTAAGTGAAGACAAAAGATACAGGCGACTTATTTATTAGGTAATATTATAATGAATTAATAATACTGAATGTACTCTGTAAGTCAAGAAAAATACTATACTATAGATTTTGTCTCACAACGTACAATATTTGATGGTTTAGTNTGTCTAAATTTTTGAAAGCTGTAAAAATTTTTTTTTTGTACTCGAAAAGTTATTTCTAAGTGAAGACAAAAGATACAGGCGACTTATTTATTAGGATAATTAAATGATTGACTTTTTTATTTAATAGCCGATCTTCTCAGACGTATGTACAACAAGACTAATATAAATAGTATACCAAATGATGAAAATACACACAGGCGTACACATCTTTCGGTTTAATAACAGCAAACGATACACACATGGTCAATAAACACATTCATTAAATTCTAAATTTAGTAAAGGTGAGGTATTATGGTTTAGCCATTCGACAATACGTCTGAATTTTTCAACTTATTGATTTGTAATGCTTCTAAATAATCCAACTTTTAGCCTTTTTCAAATGTATGCAGAATTTTAAAATTATCATTGTAAGCATGATTACAATTATTTATATGGCTAGCGTAACTAGAACTATCTAGTATGTTTGTTGAAGCATTTTTATGTTCTTTCATTCTATACTTAGAAGCTTTGGCCGTGTGTCCTATATACTTTTCATCACAAGATTCACAATCAGTTTCGTAAACACTAGACTTGTTTCTTTTTTCTGTTTTATCTTTATTTTTTTTTATGACTGTTTGTAGACTTTAATCAGAATTAAATGTTATTCGTGTATTATATTTTTTAAAATGATTTTTTATTTTTTCCGATAGCTCTCCATTGTATGTGATAAAAAAGAACTTATTGTTTTCTCTTATGGGTGAGAGGAAGACTTTTTTTATATGGGGACTAAATAATGAGATATGTCACAAAGATTCTTACGTTTTTATGTCCCATTAAAAAATGTCTATATATTTTTCAAGCGCATCTACAACTTCAGCATGGGGATTTACTTTACCAATAAGCTATTTTTGAATGAGTATTTCGTTTTTAAAGTAAGCTAAGAAAAGCTTCGAAAAAATTATACTTAAGAGAATAAAAAAAAGTATACGTAAAAAACCACTTTTTTGAGGTATTTCGATGTTTGATGCCAATAAGTATAGCACCTCGGAAGCTTTGAACGGGATGAAACTCTCGCTCTTACATTATTTCACTGTATAATCGACGCCCGAAGGCAAAAGACCCTCCCATGCTATTGTGCTAAAAATAAAAGGCGCAGATTGGGTTCATCTACTCTATGAAAAAAAGCTTTAAACGAAGGCCTGGAGTTCAGATAGAGCGACTGAGTCACAGGAAACAAGAGACAGAGATAGTCATCCTTGGTTGATTGACTGATGTGACACGCTGATCCCTCGTGAACTTTAAGCTTTGCACCGATTTATCGTCAGAGCAATTAATTGAATATCATTTTCTTGTTATTTTTTTGTTATTGTTTGCGTACAAATATATAATCAAGCTTAAATTATTGATAGACGAGTTTTATACCTACATCAGAACGTAAAATAAAAGTGCACGTTTGCTTGAACTTGTAGTACTCTATTGAAAATGTGCAGAACCTCTAAACGCCTGTCACTATTGAAATGGCCTAGTTAATTGTTTTTTAAGTGAATGCAAAACTTTGGGTACAATATCTACAAAAATTTTATCACTACATTTTCTGAGAGCTTACGAACGATAATAATATTTTGGTCCCTACCTATGATGTTGTCTGTTCGCAGTAAGGAGGAAAGTGATGAGATAAAGAAAAGGTATACATTTATCTTTAGTAAACATCACAGTGCTGGATTCCCGATAATTTCAACGCTCTTCCCTGCTGTTATTTGTGATTCGTATAAGTTTTTTTATCATTGTATGATAGTAATAATAGACGAATAAATATATTATACAATAATTGTTTACTTTTTATTACGGGTACAACCGAGAAGCACAAGTTGAAGTTGTGATTGTTGATAAGAACTCTGAAAATTTACACGATTTGTCTTTAATTGATTTATTGAAGTAAGTAAACTAATAAACAATAAAATTTGAAGCTGTTGTTGGTCAAGTAACTTTGAGAGCTGAGGAATAATGTTGAAGAGAAATAATGATAAATACCGATCATGTCTTTTTTTTCTAGGTACAGCAAAGACGATGTACGAAAAATCACGAAGAAAAGTTGCTTGACAAGAACAAACAAATTTGCTTTGGTACGAAAAATTCATGCGAACAAAAAAAGCGTTCTTACCATGTAACTTCAAATACAATCAATCTTTCGCCAAAAATCAAACTATTTACCACTCACACTCGTCACAATCAACAACACCCGAAAGAGGGAGAATTAAAACTAAACATTTCATTTCTATACCTCCTATCCCGAACGCCAACGCAAATAAGCAGTTTGAGTAACACTCGCGTGATTTTGCTTACAAAGCAAAGAAAGACATCGCGAAACGCGGGAATGTGCAACAAACGCAGTTTACGATGGAATTACGTGCGCAGTGTGCATATATACGAGACGCTCAAGTCCTTGAGGATACGAGTAGTCTCTCAACCGGACAGTCGCTCTCGGAACGAGTCCGTTTCTCTGCTCGTCATGTAATATTGCAACGTGAGCATATGTGTACGCGGACAGCCACTGAAGGCATTCGATTGTCGTGTCGTTTTACTTTCTTAGGAAGTCCAGGCGATTGCTAATCCGTGACACGAAAATGACTACGTTGAGCTTGCAATTTTTTATAGTTCGACTTTTTTGTTCTCCAACTGTACTTCATGGATATATGCGTGTGATCGTACAAGCAAAGGTGCGAACGCAGTTTTTACAGAGTTGCTTTGCACGTCAGATTTCCATGTCTACAAATACCTTTCACTGGGGGTATATGTTGCACTTTGGAAGAGCTTCACACTGCAAATACGTAGTGCTTTCACGTTCGTTACGGTGCGGTATTTAAATGCAACAGTAGGTTGAAATGGAGCCCACATTTACAACAAAGATTTTTTGAAAAATGGTAGGTGTAGTCCAAAATTGCCACGTTTTCGTACCTCTAGTATCATGAAATACTTGACAAAAGTTTATTCCCATACCAGCACATTACTGTAACAAAAGTCGTGATGTAGTTTTAAAAACGTTTAAAAAATGTCGACTACTTTTTGGGGATTAAAAACGACTTTTAACTCCATTTGCATGAATTAACTTGTAGTAGCTGGTTAGGGTGATACTATCTTAGGGACAACACCAATCGTAAGGAGTTAGGGTATTTCATGATAATTTTTACTATACTCAATTTTACTCGTTTTAAGAATCGTGAGACTACTGTACCAATAACCTGGTTCTCCATTTTAGGTGTTGTCATCCAGGTGTTTCCATTTGGTTAAAAGGTGGTGTCACCATAATTTGGCTAAAAAGTCATGGAAATAGTAGATCTCGTAAATGCGATGGTACATGTTACTAGGGCAAAAGCACAAGCACCAGGTTAGAGGAACCAACGAAGCAAGGCTTGGGGGACTCTTCTTGTGCTTGCCTTGGTTGGATGTACTCCAGGTGCGACAACGTCGATAACTACAATAAAAAAGGGCTCAAAGGGAGACGAAAAAGAGTAGAAATTTCACACATCTAATCAACATTTTTCAAGTATTGACACGACTTTTTTATTCACAACGTTGTAAAGTTACAAAAAAACATTTGTTTTTACGTTTTTAAGATATTGTGGGCTTTAAAAGGTAGGTAAAAAGGAAACCCACATCTACCAATGAGATGAACAGCCCTAGAATTATTCTATTGCTTTTTTTTTCATTAGAGCCGTAGCGAGCTGCATTTGTCAAACTAAGTCATTGATAAACTCACTTGTTGGTTGGCCAACGAATGTAGCTCTGTAAAAAATCTCGAGATCGCATGAATCAAAATGAGAGAATAAAAAACAAGCACCATCGAAAATAAAGAGCAGCTTTGTCAATAAAAACACCCACATCCGCGTCTCTCAGTGATCGAGAAAGTTTAAACTGAATAATGGAGTACAGTCGCAACATTATCCCATCAAGATAAATACTTGCTTGGATGTGCGCACGAGAAAATCACAGTACACACGAATGACGAATTAAATTTAGCTCAAAGTTCATTCATGGCGGTTCATGGTTCAACGAGTAGCAAAGATAAAAAAAGTTTTTATAAAAGAGTTTTTTCGTTTGTGTACTGTTTTAGTAATTTCTTTGTTAAGTAAAGAATACAATAATACATGCAGAGTTCATAGTTTGGCATTTATTTTCTTGTCCAAAGGAGAAATCACAACCACATAGTTTGCCATATCAGGAAAAAAAAATATTATACAATGATCAATCGTACAAAGATATTTTTCCCCGTACGTACGAGGCCCTGGAGTCTTCGATAACAGCTCCACTTTCAACACAATCTGCTTCCCCTAATGAGGACGTGGTACTGTGATATCGTATCATGTGACTGCTATGATGCGCTTGATGCGGCACAAGTACCCATACATAAACTGTTAACGCGGTTGTAAATGGGTCATCGTCATAAATTTATTTCACTCGATGGACATCCATGTCTTAGACATGAGCTTGCAGATTTTTAATCCTCTTCTACTAGGCTAACTCAAATTTTGGAACATAAACATTCGAACGATATAAAGCTTATTAGAACTTTTCATTATGGATGTACAAATGCAATGGATAACGTTTATATACTTCAATTTTTATCGAAGTAAGTCATAAAAAAAAAAAAAAAGTTTTAAAATAATGAAGGTCACAAACATTTTATGAACTCAATCGTCCATTTGGAATCATTAGCTCTTACACCAAACGCGAATTTTCTCTCTTTAAAAACTTTCTAAAACTTTGACGAAAATTAATGAAAATATGAACATTTCGGCTTACTTGTTTGGGATATCTTGCTCATTTACTTTTTTCAGAGTTTACGCATGAGTTACGTAAATTACTAGGTTCAGCGTTTATCTCTGAGATATTCCGAAGCGAAACAGTATTTCCCTACCAATATTTGTGCAAGGAAAACTCAAAAGATTAGATATTTGTTGTTATTGCTGTTGGATTTTTGAGAAATCGATTCGTCGCCAAGGCTACTCATGAATCATGCATGATGGTAACGAATCTCTTTTCATCGGAAAAAAAGATGCATACACAATTAATGAAAATGACAGATAACTTTTTTTTTTAAACAAAATGAGCTTTTCTGGGAATTAAAGTGAGCAATTGACAAACCAACAACGTTCATTAAAGACAAAAAGAAATGCTAGACGCGAAACGCGAGTGACTGATGCTGTTTTTCATGATGCGTCATTACAAACACAAAGAAAAACTCTCTTCTCCCCCTGCTGCACGGTAACTGTGGAATAATTTACTTATCTCTCCAATAGTGACAAAGTATATCACTACAGTGAGATTTTTTTTAAATGTAGATGCTACGATATTTTTGAATATTGAGTATTCAACGATCTGGTGCTCAAAACGTAAGGTTGAAAAAGTTTTTTTTTTAATGTAAACGCATGTGTATATTTGTACAGTTGAGAGTCAAGAATGATAAAAAATTTTCTCTTGGAACTACTACTTAGTAAATCGTGTGTAATGATTAGCGAAATTCTCATTGTGTCGTAATATGTTTTGTCTACAGTAACAAACGAGTGATGAAAATGCATCATGTAAGAAAACCTCGTAATTTAATACCTGGCAAGTTTGTCACGTTGTTGTGCAAATGCAAGTTTCTCTAAAAACTCAGTTGATATTGTTTTCGAACAAAAGAGATGTTTGTCTCTTGACGCAATATTGTGCTGAACAAAATCTACTAAGACGATTGTGCGTTTTTTTAAAATTGTAAAAAGTTATCTGAAAATTCTTTACTTTAAATCACGTCACTTTAAAGAGCTGAAGGAAAGAATTTCAAAACAACGTCACCATACAGGGTAGGAAGAATTAGGTCATAAAGGACCAAAATAAGGTCAAGTAGAAGGCCAAATAAAAGTTGGAAATCAAGTGGTATAACCAATATTTAGTTGTTAAACCATGGTATTCAGTACATTTAACAACCAAAGTGCGCTTATCAAAAGAGAACACTCGCTCTGAGTGCGCAGCGTTGGAAAGTGAGAAGCTGCCACGCGAAACGTCCACTGGCACAACGCGAGTGTCAAGATTGGCACAAGTGGTGTTCCATTTCCTGTTTTGAGATACAATATCGGTCGTCGATCTGAATGAAAGGAAAGACAAACTTCGATCGAGCTCTTTGCTTACAGTTACGTGCTGGAGCTGCAATTACAAAATTTCCTGCCTGGACATGACAGTCGAGAGCTGCCAGCTCTGCGATTGGCCATTAATTTTCCTCTGATCTGGCAATAAAAACTTAGCTGGTCTATTTCAGGGCAGATCAACGACTCGGCACAGATAAAATATTTGTTCTCCATTTTTAGGACAGACGTGTACTATATTCCTTTGAATGAACTTGGCAAGTACTCACATTTCACATGTTTAATAAATATGATCTGAATTCATCGTTAATTCTTTTACCGAGTCACTAAAAAACTATTTTATAACTAACTCTAGTTGAAGTTTGCAAGGGATCGCTTATACCAACAATATGAATGAGCGGCAACAAGCAATGTTGCAATAAATGATCCCTAAGAAGAACATAATTCTTTAATTTGCATAATGCAAACTTTAAAGCTATTGTACAGACTTACGTTTCACTCGTACATCTTTACAAGGACAGATCAAGGTATGTCTTGTTGTTAACTACGAAAGGAGTAGAAGTTAGTATTGAAATATCACGTTAATGGATTAGTGGCTACATTTCACAAGATGGAAAATCAAGAAAACGACTTGAATTGAAAAAATGTGTTCGCCTAATGGACATTTATTCTAAAAATACAATAAAAACTTTTTTATGTAATAAACCATTGACTGAACACTTTACATAAATATACGATGTGAATTCGATAAGCAATATCTCTTGTTATACATCATGAAAATATTATTTTTGCTGTCAGAATCTTTGACCGAAGATCTTGATTATTTAAGTCCAACAGAAATACATTAAAATTATTATATACGCTATCAGTACTGAATAACATTTCAATATCATTTAATCAAATGAAATAAATTACTTAAATCAGATTTTTAAAAGAAATTAAGCTAGTCTCTTCATTCAAACGTTCTTTTTTGTTTAAGAAAGAATATCAGTCATTTACTTAGTTCAATTAAACATAATAGACGAATAAATTTCGCACGATTCGACATAAGTTTTAATCTGCATTAATACTTTGGTAATAGAATAAAACTACTTATCAAAGGTGCGGTCAATGTTTCCGCTGATTGTTAGATAACTTATCAAAAGAAGGGCCGTTTATGAGTATTTTTGTGAGCAAAAATTCCTTTGGTTGACTTGCTGTTGAAAATTATATCTTTTGTGTTGCTTAAAACTGATACTTCTGGTCTTTGTGATCTTTGATGAGAATATCAACCGTAAATTACTCTAATACACAAAAAGTGTTTTTTTTTTTTTTTTTTCTTTAAGTCAAATCGATATAAGATTTCCATCCGTAGAAATTTAAATTATTTACTAAAAAATTAGTGAAAAATTATGCCAACTTCTTACCAGAGTATCTGATACTCTAATAAAATAATAAACGTAAGGAAACAATGCACCTACGCAATTTTACTGGACTCAAAATTAAATATTACTAAAATTAACGTATTTTAAAATGGATTAGGCGCACAGAAATTGGTAAAAGCCTATACGACATACCAGTATTTTTAATCAAAACAAGATTTAGCTAACAATTTGTCTTACCAATGAAATCTTTACATTTTCGATAATTGTGTATATTCTTCTCTTAGGCAATTTTTGACGTGGATTGCTGGGATTGCATAATGTAAATTAACTAGTAAAAGTTAAAAAATATTTCTTATATTAGGCACGTTTGTGCCATGAAGGTATCACGATCGTTACAAAAGCATTAAGGTATAAATACATAACGCATAATTTAATTTTATTATTTCATAGTAACTGTAATTAAATACAAATTTTGTCTGGTTATTTCTTTTAAAAGGGCAAACAAATGAAATCATATCAGGTACTCCAGATCATAATCACAATGTAAACTTTTTGTTATTACAAATCAGTGAAATTGACTTTTAAAAAATCCCACCAAGCAATACATGTGATCTGTCTTAATGAATTACACGATAAATAAATTAGCTCTATTGATGTGGCAAGATATCTTTTAAAATGTACAGAATATTAGGTATTTATCTTTTATTTTTCCGACTACTTTAATAAATGTGCTACAAAAATCTTGATAGGATAAGTCCATTTTTTTTTAAGATTGAAAAAAATAAAAAGTCCCTTGCAATTGTCTGTATACTTGTATCTACATTTCTTTTTTTTTTTTTTTTTTAAATTATTGAACTGTAAAAAACTCCATGGATAATCAAAAATATAATCTTCGTACTAAAGAATTTTTAATTTAAGCTTTAATTTTCATTATTAGAATCATTGAATTGAATTAAATCGTGAAAATATTTTCTGTTGGAACTGTTGCGATAGTGACACGATAAAAAAAAAATCTTTTTTATAAAAATGAAAATAAAGAGGTGATGACATCAAGAGACTTATGAAATATTTTACACACCCCCGCATGATATTTATCTTGTCAAATGATCTGCATCGATGCAATGTTATTGCATAAGATAATAATTTGAAAAATTTGTGGTACTTCCAAAGTGATAGATGTCATGAAAAATGCCACAACAATAAAATACAAAATCGTGTATTTTATTTTCCCTTTTTATAAGAAGCTGAGAGAGAGCATTAAAAATAATAACCGCTACACGACCATCAATAATAATTTTCCTACCTTGGGCGTTTTTGAGAGGCTGGTGTGCCCTTGGTAGGAAAAATAGCATTCGCCACATAAGCGCCATCGCTCCGTGACTACCTTATGTCCCTCGGGCCACAAAATAGCCCCAGAGACGATGGCACTTATCCGACGAAAACTACTATTTTTACTATTTTTTTTAATTTTTTTTTTTTATAAAGTTTTTACTCATCCAATTTTAATATTTTTAATATTTTCAATTTTCGTTATTCGCATAACGGCGGGCAAATGACTCTGAAACAGTTGTTTTTCAATATTTTTAATTGAGAAAGTAGAAAATAATTTTGAAAAACAGATGTAGGCCATGACATAAATTGCAATCCATCAAACTCTGGAGTAACATGAGCCACACAATCTTATCGGTAGCATAAGCAAGAACACACCTAAAATATCCACGTGTTAGCGCTTCAAATGGATCGCAAAATTTTTACTTTAGAAACGCATATTCGTACACGCGTCGTATTATTTATGAGCCAGCATTCCTAGTACCCAACGGTTACTCTAGAAAAAAAAATTCTGGAGATTTCACAGGCCAATCGGAAACTAACGGCAGATACAAAAGACGCGTGACTAAGTCCACTTCCAAGTGTAGTGCTATAGGTAATAAACGACGTACACGGCTCAGAAGATGAGGATAAAATGCAAACTTGCTGTGTGCAACAACTCGGAGAGTATAATTGACAGAGCACTGGAGATTTATGAATGTAGTAGTAGTGTATTTCAACGATAAACGAAAAAAGACGAGTGAATCACTTCCAGTATGTAACGTATACCTTACCGATTCGCACTGACTGGTAATAATTGAGTAATCACGAAATCACGAGCGTCAATATGAGCTCAGTTATCATTTGGTGTGACTGTGTTTGGTTTTTGTTATATTTTTCGTTTCATAAATGGATGTTCTACGGTTTGCCAATAGAATGAATGTAAGAAAAATATGACTTGGACCAAGTATTAAGGAATTAGGAGTAGTTACTATAAATACCGATGGCAATCATGAAGCTTACAATGTAAGATACCTATTGCAAAAATCTATTTTTTAATTGATGCTCTACATGTGTACAAGAAGTTATATTTCATACATTTTTTGAGTTTAAAAAGTACAAAATTATTTCATCTGATGAATTACTGGAAAAGATGTCAAAAATTATACGTTTTCTATTATTGCAGAAGGGCAATTTTCATACTTGGTGTCATATTTCTATCAAAGCAAGCGCAAAACTATTCTGAATAATTTTTTATTCAACGAGAGTATGTGTTATGATCGAAGCATTCATTAGCACCCAAGCTAGGAAACAACATTTTTCACAACATTTGCACACAAAACTATTTGTATGTTATGTCTTATTTGTAATGCTTTATTTTAAATGCCCTCAGAAAAAGAAACATGTCAATTGCAGATAAAATAATTATGTAAAAAATTACTGTGACATAGAAAAGGTAGATGACTTGTACATTGTGCTTCGTAAGACAGTAATTTTTCAAATCTCGTATAATATAACGGATACGTAAAATAATTTTATTACAATTCAAGTAAATGTTAGTTAATAACCTAATATGTTTTACTTAAATGGAAATTATATAGGTACTTGAAAAATTCAATAATAAACAGTTTTTATTCATAGACCAAAGATAGATTTTTTTGGTTCTGTAGATGAAGTCCCGTATAAAAACACATGGCTCCTTTATCAAGCCCATATTATCAATGCTTGTCCGTATGATTATGCTTTGAATATGCTCAATTCAATACTGATTTCAACTTATCGTATTGGCTGTGTCATGATGTTATTTATTGTGAAGAAAATTGTTGATGTACACACATTACATTACTATAAATATTTATGTATCTACATTTCAAATGTATGATAATAACTATAGGCTTGTCAATCTAAGATATTATTGATTAAATAAATATTAGAGTAAAATAAAATGTAACAGATACACTATGAGACAAAGTTTATCTCAAGGTCATGAGGACACGTGAACTACAGAGTAGCGCTTATCTTAACAGGGATCTACATGTCAATCGATTCATCTACTATAATTATCTCAAACTTCATGTTTGAAAGAGTGTTACTAAAATCACATTGTATTTTAATAATATCATATCCTCATCCAGTAGCGTTTGTTGAAGTGATTAATTCATTTATAATTTTGTGGTCATTTTATTTTTCTTCAAAAGATTTACATTTTTTTTTTTTAAAGCAGAAATGAACCGAATTGATTTTAAACTTCCGGAAGCCATGAACTTGACTAGAAAATCGATCGCTGCGCTACGTTAATAATTAACTGTTCTGTATAATTTTCCTGCGCTAATATTTTCGTTAAAAAGCACATACATATATTTGGGGTTTACTTAAGTACTTGACGATTTTCTTTTAGGTCTCAGTTAAATTATTTAAATACATACAAATAAAAAATTTCAGTAAAGAATATATTGAATAACAAGTTAAGTAGTTGAATCGTAACGCAAACTATTTGTTTGACGGTACTAATTAAATTATTTTTCCATTCACTAAAAATTATTTGTAATAATTAGTTATGTTTGATTTGGACAAACAGTTTTTGTCATAAACTTTGCAAAAAAATTTTTAGTTTGACGAGCTAAATTTTGTTTACCTTCGAATCTAAATTGAATGCGTTGTCCATTGCAACAGTTATTTTCGATAATCAAAAGTATTATAAACTAACAGAAAACTTCAGTTCCACAGAGAAAACTAAGCTTGTGTGTTATTCCGTCAATTTTTGTTCTAAATGTTTTTCTAAACTAATTTATTAATTCTTGTCAAATAAGTTTATGTAATACTTTTTATTAATTTTTTGTAAGGATTATAACACATTGTACTAAATGATTTCATAAATTAGTTCATAAGATGAACTGAAAAACAAACAAGGAATGAACTTTAGTTATCTTACAAATGTCTTAAAAAATACTAATTGTTTTGAAAAATTAAAAAACTTCTGCACGTTTTCTATGTAAATATTGAATAAAAATACAAAAAACGTTATTCTCTTTTTTAAAATTCACCTTATCCACGTCCATGACCTACTGACATTTATAAACATTATGTCTATTGATGCTCAGCTAAATTTTACTTAGTATAAAAAGAGATTCCTGTAAGTGTATGGTAAATTTATTTTTTTTTCAAGCAGATATAGTAGAGGTACACCTATCAGGTATATAAATTTATGCCAAGAAACAGTATTGCAAGGAAATGAATAATTTTAATTGTGATAATTGATCATTCACTTTAATTAAGTTTTGAAAAAATTTAAAAAGTTAAAAACAATTTTATATATACATAACCACACTAAAACTATGACACATAACATGAATATAATGTTTAAAAAATATTGGCTAAATTATCTATAATTTATAGATATATATCATTCTAGAAGGTATAACTACAACAATGTATTGGCCTTTTTTAAAATGTATTAAGTGGTTTTTTGAAATCAATAATAACAGTCGTTTTTTATCTTGTATGCATATAATTTACGAATTTCAATGTATAGTTTAAAAGTTTGATGCGTGAAAAAAAAAACAAGCGGCTAAATTTATGCAAAACACTATGTCTTGCATGTAAGGCACGACTAATCTATGGAGTGTCAGAGCAAAAAGGGTTATTTGAATAACATAATTCAATTCTACACTACTCCGTTATTATATTCAACTGAGTATTAGTATCAATATGCTAACTTTGAATTTTAACCAACAAACGCTTTTTCAGCCATTTTAAAATGTTTTTCGATATTAAGTGTCTGTATAATAACTTTATAGGTGAAATGGGTTATTAAAAGAAAGTATGTTTTTAGAAGTTATACCATTTTTGTATTAAAAATTTTGTCTAAAAGTGTATTGTACAAAAATTAGATGGCGTAAAATAATTTTTTGGATATTTTGAAACGATTTTTGCTGATTAAATTGTTAAGACAGCACTTTAGAAAAAAACTTACTGTACAAATAAGTTTCATTTTGATGAGATCTACGATTTTTGTATTAAATATTTTGTTGTATAATTGAAATTTATTTCTCTAGTAGGCATGAAACGTTGTTTTTTTTCTCTATTTTCGCGTCTATTTTGCTCTATAGAGCGTCTGCATTCCAATTTAAGGTAAAAGCAAAGTGTATGATTCAAAAAAGTTATATTTTACCAAAATCTACAACTCACAAACGTTTTTTGAGCCATTTTAAAACGTTTTTCTATGTATTAAGTGTCTTTATAACAACACTATAGATAAAATTGGTCAGTACAAAAAAGTGTATTTTTAGAAGATCTACAATTTTCATATTAAACATTTTGTCTATTGATTAAATCGTTAAGACAGCACTTTAGAAAAAAACGTACTGTACAAAAAAGTTTTATTTTGATGACCTCTACTTACAACTTTTTCATTTAACATTTTGTCATAGAATTGGAATTTATTTCTGTTACATACAAAACTGTTTTTTCGCTGTTTTCGCATGTATGTATTTTAACGAGATCTAAGACCCTGTCTTTGAACGCAAACATGTAAAATGTATGTAAAAAAATTTATCGCTGAAAAACTGTTTTTTTTTGTCTCAGAGCGCTGCACTAAAAATGCTGTCAACATTTTTCCTGTTGATGAAACTTGTCCAAATGTAAACCATCAGCTGAGACATTCAACTTGAAGTTACGAATAAAGTTTCAGCCTATTTGGACTATAATTACTTGAGATAGTCGATAAACTTGATGACGTGCATACATACTTCTACACATACACTGTTTGACCAACTTTTTGCTCTGACAAAATTATAAGGCACTCTCATACATTGGTCGTGCCTGAAAATGACTAAAAATGAAATTTTTAATTGACTCATAATATCTCTTTAACATGTATGGACTTGGAACAAAAGTTGTAAAAGTTAAAAAAAAAAAAAAATTAAAGAAAGTAACAATATTTTTACTATTTTTCAATGTACGCGGCATGCAAATATTTGTAGAGTAATAAATAATAATAAAAATAAAAACGTATTTTTTGGAATTACCAGCTTTCTTATTTTAGGTAATGTTTAATAATTTAACTGTCTCAATTATAGCCAACAGATTGGTATCAAAGATTCTTCATAAGTGCAACTCGTTTTTAAATTTAGAAAATGAAAATAATTATTTGTTTAAGTGTTAAAGAAAAGCTATGAAATTTTTAATTTAGCGTTTCTTAACTTTATACAGCCCTTCAAAGAAGTCTTAATTATTTTAGATTATATGAGTGTAACGACAGAATATGCCAAATAACAAGATTAAATTGATAAAAACAAATTTTTTTTCTTAAGGTACAAAAAGTTACAAGTACATTACTATCAAAGCAGGATTACTGTTCGCTATAGAATAAAAAAAACATTTTTTTTCTTGTAGACAAGTGAAATACATTTTGGATATTAAAGTTTATTCTAAAGTGTCTATAATAAAATATTTAAATACTTTTTCAAATAGGTACTGTGATTCTTTTTTTTCTTGGTCATTTTTTAGTTTAAATTTTGATGGATTCTTTTTTTCACAATTTTTTTTAAGCACTGTGTTGTAAGCAGTAATTAATAAATTTATTTTAGCACAAGTAATTATGTAACTTTAAACAAAAAATTGTATTGCAAAAAGCATTGAAAAGTATCAAAGAAGCAAGTCTTTAAGTGAATATATTTCTTAGTGAATTTTTTTTTATGTCTTCTTGCATATGATGATAAAAGCGATGAAAATAGTCCACGGAACGTTAATTTGAAAAAAACATACAATACAATTTATACTTTTCACAATAAATTATAAACAAATTTACACTATCCAAAAAATTTAAATGTACACAATTTATTAATGTCCTTCCCTTTTACATTTCTTCGTTAATTAATTTCTAGCTGATTCTTTCTTATTTATAAAAGTTATACCTGGACTTTTAACCGTTAAGTTGTGTGGTATAAAAACAAAGCTACCTCCATAATTAAATCTGAGCTTTTTTAAAACATTCATATGCATCATTACTATTATAATGCACACAGCATAAAAAATACCATAGAACCAACCTAAAATGGGTATTAAATTTTAGTAATTCTGAAAAGCAATTATCCAACGGAAGGTTGATGAAGCCCGCAAGTACCAAGCAAGAAAGCAGAGTAATCAAGGCGAGTGCGTTGTTAGAATGGCGCTTCTTTTTCGCATTTCCTCCCTGAGGTAGAATGCATCGATCACACTCAACGAGTAAACGGAAAGTGCACCAGCATTAAAAGCGGTATGTAACAGTAGCACGCAGTTGAGACTCGGTGCTGGTGTAGCCTATAAGTATGTATACAGATTACTCCAAGCACGCGGTTTCCGTTCCAAAGGTCCATGACCGACATTAAAACCTGTTGGAGGCTGACACTCTCTCCCCTTTCCAACTTACCCTCGCCTCGTGATGGATACACCAATACATTATGCGCGCACTCGCACAAGTGGCTTTTATTCCGTCTCCCGGTCTCTGTTTTCCAATCGAGTACGTTCATTCGCATCGAGCACCTGTTTCAAGTTTTTCGAAAAGCTTTTTTCTCCGATTGAACAATTACAACCACTAATTTAGTACATTCATTTCTTCTGTCTCCAATATTAACCAAATTAATATTCGTAAAGTTTGGATGAGTAATTACAGTGTTCGTTAAAAAGGAGCTTAACAATAGAAGCCCAGGCTTGGAAATGTACCAACACAATTAACCTAAACTTGGGGCAAAAGAAAAAGTATAGGTTCCGCCTATTTGTAACGCTAAACAATGAAACACTCGACCACAGAAAGCGTGTGGTCAAGTGAGTTGTCCAGACTACACAGGTGTAGTGGAGAAAAAGCTTAACGCAAAACGAGTACAATACATATATTATACGAAGGATCGATATGGAAAAGCAAGAGAATTCCAGGTAAACCAACGAGCTCGAGCAAGGTGAGCGTAAAAGAGGGCTTAATCGGCTCAAACAAAAGCATGAAAAAGAGCACGAGCGTCTACCCAGATATTATACGTGCATCGGTAGCTCCGGAGTTGAGAAAAACTGGTCCGAGAGTGCACACGAGAAGAGCAGTATAATTTTTCCTCCCTTTGCAGCGCTTGTTTCTCACGTATACGTCCAGCACCGCTCCCTTCGCTCCAAGTGTCAATCGCATATGGAACAATAAACGCTGGCGACGCATTTACGTATATTTATCGGATACTGTGAAGTGCTCCATACGTCACTGCGGGTGCCCATATACATCCTTCCCCATTCACTCGAAGCACGATCTTCTTCGGACAAACAACTCCAAACTCCCGCCCCCCTTTTTATTTGGCTTAACCAAGCGTTCGGAGTAAATAAGCACCTTTATCTCATTCAGATCTGATAATCCAGATCTTTTCACTGATGTCACGCTGAATGTGACTGTCGCTCGAAACCACTTTCTACGTCTCTCTATGAGCTGTCTCGGATCTTTCTGTCTTTGGCAAACTCTGCGAATAACCTATGTGTACGACTGTACATGTATGAGTTTTGTAAAAAATGATTGTAGAGATTTCTTACTGCAAACAAATTTTGTTTGACGTGTTGAAGTGGTGCTTCATACAGTCGAGAGGTGCCATTAGTGCCATTGCGCCAAAATGGCATCACGACTTAATTAGAGTTCGTTCAAAACACAGTTGACAAAATACAAGCTAGGAGCAAGTTCTACTTCTTAAGTTCTCATTTAGTCGGCTACGGGGACAAGGTCTTCCACTGCTCGGCTTGTGGGTCGTCTGCCTATGGGCGACCCACTTTTGAGTTTTGAAAGAAACGTAAAAGAACCAACAAATGGCCATTATAAGCTCCTTTGTTTATCGTACAGGTTAAAAAACAAAGAAATAAAATGGAAAGGTGTAGGTACGAGATAAGAATTTGCCTGTGACTAAAGGAGTTCGATTGACAGCTGGATGGCATAACTATCTCATGCGTATTTACACGTCCAAGGAGTCGAACGCACCTAAGCTCAAGTACCATCGGAGCGCGAGACGCACGACCATCTTCCTGTCATTACATTACTTACATCTTTGAACGCTCCACACATCCAAAGCTGTGTATGCGTTAATATGAAGCTTGACGCGTGGGCCGAGCTTGTGTGCGTATGGCTGCGGTGATGGCTCGTACACTGCAATATAAAGTTGATACCTCCGGTCGGCTGGCCCTCCTCCAATTCGAATTCGGAGAACTTGAAAGTAAAGACAAATCGGCGATTCGAAACTCACCACTCAACTGTCACTACGGCAAATAATATGTTTTGAACAAAGACACATAACTGTTAGCGAGTTCTAGCGAAGTGCGCGAGCACAACAAAACAAATTTTTTTTCACGGTGACCGTATAGGAGAAATGGGAGTATGCAGAACACGAGTCCGGATACGACTGCTGATCGCAGTGGCATTATGACACTGCTGCGACGATGCTGTTGCTGGAAGAGAGAAAAAGAGGTACAACGGCGCCAAAGTACAATGGGAGAGAGAAGGTCGACCATAGTGTGCTGTATATAAGTACGCGTAGCTTGTTGTTCGTACAGAGTGGAGGCTACGGCGATCGGTACTTGGGTATCTCTCTTGGCTGGGGCAGGTAACATTTTTATCAGCTGCTGGTTCCATGGTTTATTGGTGAAATACAATAAAAATCGGAAAACAATAAAAGATCAGGCCACGTTTAATCGAAATCGTTTGAGGGAGTCCCTAGATATAACTGATAACATAAAAATACTAATTACTACGATTTTTGTATTTTCATTTGCATATGAGTTTTAGCGATACTATAGTTATGGTATGATCGAATTAGTTTTTCGACCCCGAAAATTCTGACTAGCTCTGAAAAAAATAGGGTAGTAGTTTAAATGTATGGTAACAAATTAACACATGATTTAACAAGTAGAACTGTCAGCAAGAGCCCCAAAAAAATGGCAAAAATGTCTGAAACATTCTTTTTGTATCTAGAAGAAAATCGAAAAATGGCACATAAAAAAGTGTTGGATAAAAAATATGCGCAATTTTATAACGAACAAAATGAGCTATGTTGGGTTCAAATCGGTTAAACCGTTTTTTTCTAAATCGCAAAACACTGCCATTTTTAGCCTTTTTTTTTGAACTTAATAACTTGCATTTCATACAACATTAAGAGCTTAATTTTAATCACTATGTATATGTTATAGTCCTTAACATACACACAAAATTTTAGCTTGATCGGATTTAAACTTTTTATGAACCACAGCAAAAACTGAAAAAAAGTCCTGTCCAAAAAAGGCCATAAAAAAGTTTTTAGCTAACATAGGTAAATTTTTCAAACGTATTTATCTTTATCTAAACTTACTCTACAGCTACATGAAACGTCGTTTATATGTACTGATGAAAAGTATCTAACAAATCGATGGCAAAAAACGGCCTTTTGCTCTCTGGTCAGTGGAATCAGTGGTGCTTGGAGATGACGTGCACTTCCAGCATGCGTTTTAGGTAATTGTAGAGTTGGTATAGACGAAAAGAAATAAGTTTAAAAAATGTTCCTATGATGTCTAACAATTTTTTTATGGATATTTTTGGAGAGGACCTTTTTTTAGTTTTTACTGAAGTTCGTGAATAGTTTGAATTCCATCATGCTAAAATTTGCTAAACATTCATGTGTACGTTAAGAATAATAACATCTACCTTGTGACCAAATTTCAGATCTTAATGTTGTATAGAACGGGAGTTATTGAGTTTCGAAAAAATGGCTTTAAACGGCAGTTTTTTGCGATTTGTGAAAAAACAGCTAAACCAATATGGACCCAATCTGGCTTTTTTGTTCATATTGAAAATGTGCATCTGTTTTAGCCAACATTTTATTAAGTTCAATTTTTTGGTTTTTTTCTAGACACGAAAAGCATGTTTTGGACATTTTTACCATTTTTTGGGGGCTTTTACTGACATTTTTACTTGTTAAATTTTGTGTCAGTTTGTTACCATATATTAAAACTACTACTTTATTTTTTTCGAGCTAGTCAGAATTTTCGGGATATCATGATTTTTAGCTAATTCTATCATTCTATTACGTTAAAGACGCTTCGAGCGATCTTCGTTATTGGCACTACTTTTATAATCACTTAGGATGCGTTCGAAAGTTAGGGTTCATTACCTAAATCGTTTTTTTTCAAAACCGTACCTAAGTTAACTATAGGTTTTGGAGACAACAGGTACCTGATCCAGAACCAGTAAATATTTCTATGCATTGATGAAGCGAACGATTCAAGTGACGAAGTAATACATGCTGGAGTATTTTATACAGGCAAACTTACAGTATTATATCAGCAGTAAAAACTTAAAAAATCACTTAATAGTTGGAAACACAGTGGACTATTAGATAAAAATTTTTTAAATAATTTGATAGAAAATGGCTACTACACTGGATTTATATAGGAACAACTATATCATTCAATAATAGTGTAAGAGGAATATGTATTGACAATATATTCATGAAAATAGTTCTGTTTTGGCTATAACTTTAAAAATTAACTATTTTAATACCCAACCACTACCCATTATTTTTTGAAATTAACATAATACAATCTTACAACTCAACATACATTGTACTAGTAGAACTATAAAAAAATTTGGATTAATATCTAGCCCAGCCAGTTTTAATAAGATAACGTCAATAAATAAACCAAATAAAACTATGAACACCTTAATCAAGGAATTGTAAAACCATGTAGAAAAAGCAAAATGTAAAATAAACACTACTGTAAAAAAATCGAGTACTAAACCAATGGAAAATTGAATTACAGAAGCTATTAATAATGCATGTAAACAACACAAAATTATATACAACACAATTGAGAAAAACACAGACAATTAAAATTTGAAGATTAAATACGAAAGTACATTAAAGTATTCGACAAAGTAATAAAAAATGCTTAAACCAGATATGACAAAAATTATTGAAGTAAACTACTTATTAAAAAACAGCTTTGGGCAGTAATAAATTCTAAAGTTAGTAAAAAGACAAGATTAAACAATAAGAAGTTAAGTAGTATATACGATAAAGATAAAAAATTGTTTTATAGAAACATTAATAAAGCAAACTATTTAAATAAATATTTTAATAAAGTCGAGAAAGATTTGTGTAGGCGAATTTCTACACTTGTAAGTTACAATGGATGCCCCTCCCCTACGAATAGTGTATTCTTATTTGTGTATTCTTAACTAAAAAAATCAAAAGACAACATATTGTACATAAATGAAGTAGTAAAAAAAGGTTAAATTAATGGAATACATTCTAAAGTACTTAAATATATCAATGTTTGTCAATAAGTGTTTGAATATTATAAGAAACTCATTGTTAACCCTTAATCTAAAAGCAACTCAGCAAGTTTTTATTCACATTCAATAAATATTGATAAATACAATTCTTTTTTAATTTATCGTCACATGTAGTTTCTTTTATTATTTAAGGTAGTTGTTTCCTACATCAAAAGTATCTAAAAGGGTATCTTTCACACCCAAGTGGCAGATAAGCCTTATTTTTTACCGATCAAAGTTTTAATGAGTGAAATTGAGTTGTGGACATGGGTTGGAATGGAATGGTAAATGATCGATTATCTCAATGAAGAAATTAATATATTGGTATATGTCAAGTAAGTGAAGTTGACAACATTCAATACAATTTAACGTTTTTAAAGTTTTGGATTTCATTATGGCATGCCAGTGCGAGTACCGGACACAATCTGAGCAAGTTATGGTAGAATCACCCATATCTATATATAAGATTGACATACATATTGGGAAACAGCTACCTTGAATTCAAAAAAATGTAAATACTGTAAATTGTTGATCATTATCTTTCATTCTATACAGAAAACAATTTCCATTTGTACCAGCCTTGACAATGACAATAAACTAATCGTATGGACAAAGTTTCTATAAGGTTGGACTATATCTTAAGAAGGAATTCTTTTCTCATGACCGATTGTACGTTTTTCTGTCAAAGTAAAAACACCCAAAAAATATACATACAAAATTAGTTAAACAGTAAGTTCGAAGTAAAAAATATTGTTTAGAGGAAAATATGTGATAATTAACTTTTTAAATAAAACTGTATTTAGCTTTCAAAAATTTTAACTGCAATTTTTCAGAAACAAATGATACAACAGGGCCCAGGAACAGACAGGGGTGATCAGGGGCGAATAAGAGGTCTTAACTACTATTAACATTCTTACAATGATATAATATAAAAAGCAATTACTACTCAACAAAAGAAAATTTTTTTTTGGTAATTCTTAGAACGACATTATTATAAAAATATCAGTTACTTAAATTTATGTTGTATATACTATATTATACATAATTCTTATATTATTACTATGATAATGTTGCGATGGCTACCTCAATTTTATTGTAATTTTTTTAAACAGTCAATGTGCCATTGTAGTACCTCAAATAAAAGATTAATAGAGAAAGTAAAATTGTAATTTAGTATTAGTAGTTTTAATCATGGTTTCCTCATCCTGCAAGTTGTCTAATCACTTTTCTGAATTTTTTATGATTTCTTAAATTGACTGCTTTATTTTTAGATATTTTTTCATTATTGTGAGCTGTTGTTTTTATTCTTGGATCATTCTGAAATATTAAAGTCTTTATACTGAACACTATACATGTTTTGGGTATACTTCATTGCCTGTCACAATAACCTTACGGTAAGCAGTGACTTTAATCATCATTTACACTAAAATTATCCATTTTTGGTACTTGTGGCAGTGATAACTAATGTTCAGGAGATGATAATCTGCAACATATTAGAACTTCAGCCAATTTAACTGGAAACCAGTGTTCCATTCGGTTTTTGTGGGATCCTTTTGATTAGATAAATAGACGTTTGTTGCAAATGTTGTTTTTTTATCTCTACTTTTCTTTAAACAACAGTGAGATTCACGTTAATCCTCGATACGCGATACTGCACGAATATGCTTGAAAACAATAGTCCTTACCAACTGCAACAATAAATAATTCGAGCTTACTCAAGCTTTGCAAAGAATTATTGTGTACTTGTCAAAAAAAATTACAAGAAGAAAAGTTCACAACACTCAAACTAATATCTTTTTAATTTTTTTTTTGAAGGTGATTTTTATGTAGAATCAACGAGCATGGTAGCCATAAATGTCACAACGCGATGTTTTATCTTCATTAATGATATTGTCTACAACTTATATGAAAATATTTTGGAAGAAATCAAATTTTTTCAAACTCTTAAGTTGGCTACTAGTCACGACAAGTCAAACTATTTACAAAGTGAGAGAGATACCTAAATATTTAATATGAAGTTCACTGACAATTGAGATGGTATAGTGTGTTAGTGAAATTGATTCTAGAGTCAGTAAATTCGTCGTGTTAACCTACTGGTGGCGCCCTCCTAATGGATCTTATAGGAACCCGAACCAGTGGACAGGTATCAGTTTAAAGTTGTCGTGGGAGCGTAGGCTGTCATGAGTAATTATTTTTTAAATGTTAGTGACTTATTTAAATATGCAGCGAATGGGGTGCGAAAGTACGAAGAGGGTGAAAATATTATGAACGCTAATCACCTGATGTATTGTGGAGTCACATTGGAAAGCTTAGAAGAGACAAATTTGATTTTTTTATGTTTAAAATCCAGTGATCTGTTTGGTACACCGCACGAGTTAAACGTCAATATTATGAAAAAGGACTCAGGAAATTGCATTAAATGCGTTTGTTCTTCTAAGGCTGGGCAGGGTGGACAATGCAAACACATCATTGGTTCACTTATTTATTTAACAAGGTACTTAGAGGTTAACAAAATGTAAACAAATATTTTCTAATTTTCTATTAGTAATTTAATGAAAAAATGAAACGACAGGCATGAGAATTTCTTCGATTTTTTCCCATTTTTACCAAAAAACAAAAAAACCGTTGTCAGTCAAACATATTAGATATTTACCTAGTATAATGACATTACTTTGAAAGTAATCGTTATTGGTGAAGTGTTTACTACATATGTACGTAGACTTCGTAACTTTATTGGTTAAGTCACACTTCTCAATCCATTGGTTACGAATGCTTTCATTTGTTGGTAATAAGTGAAATATTATTCCATTGTCAGATGATTTATTACCGCAGTTAGGTACGTGACAAAATACTTTTTTCCTATTTGCCATGGCGAATAATACAAAATTTCTTCCTTAATCGTTTTCACAGTACCTCAAGTTCACCAATATTTATTGCTGTTTGATATTGTAAATCAACGATTTCTTTGTACCTGCAAGGTTTTTAAATAACAAACAGCTTGGTAAATATGAGATTTGAGTAGCCTAATAAACGTCTAGATTTGGCTATATATTGCTAAAAATTAAGTAATTTTAAGAAAGTATGAACGCTTTTCATTTGAAATTTTCACATAAATTGTAATTGGTGTGTAACACGTTAAAAATAACTTTGTAACCTAAAATAACTCATCAATAAAAAAAAAGATCTTCAAAACTCTCCTAAGCTTAGATAAAACGTGGGGACGAATCAATGAGCAAGAATCCAATTCGTTTATGAAATTTCAAGACCATGTCATCAAAAATAATTGTGGATAAGAGTTCAAATAAAGAAGAAAAATCACCTCCAAAGTGTTATCAAGAGGATGCCCTTTATTATGATGAATATCCAAAGGAGTACGAAAAAGGCACTTACAAAACTCATGGACAAAAACTCCAAAGACTGGAGCAATTGGATAACCAAAAAAGTTGTGCATACAAAGTTGGAGAAGTGTATCTTAATATTGATGTATTAACTCCAAAAGAATTGGAAGATAAAATCAATGCTATTAAGGAGTACAAAGAACAAACCAATAATGAAAGGTATGGCAAATCGGATTAACTTTTGAATGATGATGAAAAATAAGAAAAACATAATACATGCACTATTTGAGTGCTTAAATTCCGTGAATATATATATATATATATATATATATATATATATATATAGCATCCATATACCTAACGTATTTCCAAATTTATAGCAGTACGTTTATATTAAAGCTTTTATAATTATTTCATATTAAACCTCTATTCTTAAATAACTGATCTACTTTAGCTATACTCATTGACTCCCGTTAGTTCAATAATTTTCATTCAAAGCGTTGTATTTTATACATGTTATAACAAACACTACAGGAAAATAAACTGTTTTTGAGTAATTCAAAAATAAATTGAATGACTTAATTCTTGTGACATACTCTTGATCCTAAAATCTACTTACATACTCATGAAAAACCTTTTAAGAAAATTAAAAGTTAATATTTAACTTGTATAAAGGTTGGTTTTGAAATGATTAAAGATTTTTTAAATATTTAGGAAATCTTCAGTAATACCAAAAGTACGCGTGCACATTTAATTTTAATCCAAAGGAATACTAGTAGATGCATGTGATATTACACCAAAGTTAAAAAAATCTCTATGTGCCATTAAATTTATTGCAGCTTTACTTTTATACTTGGTTGTCAACATTTATTTATTACCACAAAAGTACAAAAGATATACATTATGTTACTGTTTGTTTTTTGTTATAAAAATGTTTGTATCTTCACCAAAAGAAGAGCAATCAGGTTCAAAAAATAAAATATAATCGTGTAAAACGAGTGCATTTAAAAGCAACGCATCATTTTCCTTTGCAACATTTGTTTTTTTTTTTTTTCAATTTGTTTATCACACATAGTAGTACCCATTGCTTATATTTTAGCCCTGGTTGCAATGTATGTATTTATTTCTTATCTTGAGAATTTTTTTGTTTCTTGAGCATCTCTTCCTTGGTCTCTGTTATTCTCTGGCGTTGGAAACGAGCCCATGGTCTAAAGAAAACAGTAATGCCTATTCTCACCGCACGGCTATCTCCCGGTTCAGGATCAAAACGTTGGTTTGATACACACACAACCATAACGACAGTTCTTCCGTCTCTCGTTTTTACTCTAAAGAGCAACTGTTCTGCACCATTTGTATTGACATCTCTTCCCAGGTAATTGTCAATGGTGATGTTGTCTTGTATGAAGCGATATATCAAGATCTGAATCTCAACCAGAGCTACCTGTATGACTGGTCCAAAAAATTTTCAGTTGAATTCAATATGTATGACATTTGAGGGCATAAAAACATAACATCAAGTAAATCTACCATCACGAATTTCTGAGCTTAGTAGTTCTAGAGCTTCTTGAAACTCATTATGCGCTATTTCGGCATCAGTTTGATTTTGAGCGGATGAGAGATTTCGAATCGCTGGCATAATTGGTGATAGACGCTGGATCAATGTTGCATCAATAGAAATCACATCTCTCCATTCCTCCATATGACGAATGAAACTGTGGTGTAAGCCTTGATATACACTGTTTAGTTGAACTATTCCCTGAGTAACAGAAAAAAACAGCTAAATTAATGGAGAAAATGGAATACTGCGTAATTTTTTTTACTACTAACTCGAATACAAAAAAAATTCTTCTTTTTCCTTACAGAAAGTAACAATTTTTTTTTATCAATTTACTAAACAATATCTATCTTCTAGCGTACCATCGCAAAAAAGCTAACGAAAAATTTTAGTGACGTTTTCTTTCACTTATACTACAGAAATAATATTGATTCACATTAATGTGCCAATGAAATTTCTTTGGACTTTGTTAGTACAGGAGCCTAATTGCCACTGTTGTTAAAAAATATTGTTATGCGTGTATTATCAGTTAAATCCTTTTTTACTGTATACGAAAATTCTTGGGGCATGGTCAAGGGTAGCCATGACCGCCTTGTCACTTGGTTGGTGTCTTTCTTCAGATTCTTAAGATTGCGATTCGGATCACGGCAAAAATCCATATTAATGCGTTCTAGCAAGTCTTTCAATACTTGAAGCAGCGTAGAGTTGACGTTCTTGTACGTTTCATGGATTTTTCCCTGCAATGCTTGTTCTTCGAGTTTTTGCAATCTCTTGCGATTTTCATCAATGTTTTTTTCAGTTGTTATTGACTCCACGTATGAATCGTAATACAATGCATTTTCCATACCAGGTTGTTCACGAGTGATTCTGGGGAGAATAAAAATGTTATGTTTTAATTGTCATTCTAATGAAAACGATGTTCACAAGAAATACCTTTCAGACGAAGTCCCAGGCTGTGTTTTAACAGGTAATTTTTTTTTCTGGTTGGTACCGTCATCATCTACATACCCAGTCATCGGTATTGCATTACCAGTACTAGCACCTGTCGAGGTAGCACCAACTTCTCCAGTCTTGGGATCAACCCAATACTTTGGCGTCCCATGTTTCATCGTATTGATCTCCGAAGTCATGGAATTTATTTCTCGTCCCAGTTTCACCGCTGTACCGCTGTTACCACCACTTTTTCCATCGTAAACAGCATCCAACTCTTGCAACTTAACCGCCCTGGCACTTTCCAACCGATTAATCGTTATTTTCTTTGCAATTTGTCCTCCAGAGTAACCAGCTATACCATCGCCAACTGGAACAGCAACTGCGTCAAAAATTGAGCCAGCTGAAGGATTTTCAACAGCATTTTTTAGAGCAGCTATAGATCCCTGTTCCTCATCGGTTATCACAGTTGCAGCAGCGTCGTAGGTGATACCAGCTGTTATTCCAGCGGGAATAGCACCAATCCCTAAAAAAATTCTCTGCCAAATTCTGTGCTTCATTATTGCACTTTCGTGTGTATGCATGAGTGTGTGTGTGTGTGTGTGCGCGCGCGTGTGTGTGTGTGTGATCAAAATAACAAGAACCTCCGGTAGCTACTGCAGCGGCCGCCCCACTCGCAACAACAACCGTAGTTCGAGTTGCCGCGTTGAGCGCTTGGTTACCACCTTCGTGATCCCCAACAGCGTGATGGATGGCACCTGAATATAAATTATCGTGGTAAACTTGTTATTTATACCATCTATTAGAGATTTCTAATTCACCTTTTACGTGGCCAACGACGGGTATGCCATTGGCAACATTGTTCACGGTACCCAAGCATATTTTTTGGGTTTCCAATGCACCTTCCGCGTCACCTGCGGCTAGTTGAACGACAGAAGTTACTTGTGACACCCCTGGGCATTCTCGGACAAAGTTCACCATTGTCCTTTTGGCACCTTCGGTATCACCGGTCACCGCTTGAAGAGTTGCCTTCAATTGCGACACACCGGGTATCCAGTCGACTCCAGGCATTTTTTTTCAGCTGAAAATGAATTTGGCGTGTATGAGCCTGGATTTTTGTCAAGATTTTCATGGACAAGTTTTGAGTTTTAAAAACGATTGGTCTGACGTAATTTATACTTAAGAACTATCGGTACAACTAGTTGTTTTTAATTGAATTTTTTTAAAACAAGCTAATTGGTTAAGGCACTGCGTACTTTATCGAATAGGGAAATGTTCGCGTGTAAATTAACTTTTTTTGACATGACATATAATGGAAAACAAATATTATAATTTAAAATACCAATGTTAATTTACCGTCGTGTAATCATAACTACTTTACACTAGCTATTTTTCATTACAACTACGATGAGTATTTTATTTAATAGACTGCTAAAAACTATACTATACTACCTTCTGTAGCATAACTGTATTTTTATTGCTAAATAAATTACTTGATGGAAAAAAATCTAGTATTAATTTTATTAAAATTCTGTTGAGTTTTTTAGAAGTTACAAAAATGTATGCTAAACACTGTGTCTTGCATGTAGGGCACGACCAAACTACAAAGTGCCAGAGTAAAAAGTGTTATTTAAATAATAAGGTTTATTTTTAATATTATTCTGTTATCATATCCAACTGAGTCTTAGTATCAATATGCAAACTTTTTATTTAAAGTAACAAATGTTTTTTCAGCCATTTCAAAACGTTTTTCGATGTATTAAGTGTCTTTATAATAAACACTACAGGTAAAATTGGTCAATTCAAAAATAGTAGTTTTCCTACGAGTTTGAAAAGTCTCTGTTTGCGAACCGAGATGTTTGCAGCCCGTGCCGAAGGCGAGGGACGTAACGAGGTTCGTAAAGGAGACTTTTCGAACGAGTTCCGGAAAACTGCTTTTTCGCCCGAGGAAATACCAGCCTCCCAAAACCACCCGAGGGCGGAAAAGTGTATTTTTAGAAGATCTACAATTTTCATATTGAATATTTTGTCTTGAAATCAAGTGTTCAAAAATTATATGGTGTTTAACGATTTTTTGGCTATTTTGAAACAATTCTTGTTGATTAAATCGTTAAGACAGGACTTTAGAGAAAAACTAACTGTACAAAAAAGTTTCATTTTGATGAGATATACAATTTTTGTATCAAATATTTTGTTGTATAATTGAAATTTATTCATGTAATAGGCATAATAGTAGTTTTCCTACGAGTTTGAAAAGTCTCTGTTTGCGAACCGAGATGTTTGCGGCCCGTGCCGAAGGCGAGGGACGTAACGAGGTTCGTAAAGGAGACTTTTCGAACGAGTTCTGGAAAACTGCTTTTTCACCCGAGGAAGTACCAGCCTCCCAAAACCACCCGAGTGCGGAAAAATGTTTTTTCCGCTGTTGCACGTATTTTGTTTTATAGAGCGTCTGCATTCCAATTTAAGGCAAAAGCAAAGTGTATGATCCAAAAAAGTTGTATTTTAACGAGATCTAAAACTCTGTTTCTGAACGTGAATGAGTAAGATATTGCTGTAAAACTGTTTTTTTTAGCTAAGAGCACTGCACTAAAAATAATGTCAAAATTTTTTATTTACATGAAACTTGTTCAAATGTAAATCATCAGCTTAGACATTAATTTCGTTACGAACAAAATTTCAGCCCATTTGGATCATAATTACTTACTTGAGTTAGTCGAAAAACTTGATGACGTACACACGCACTTCCGCACGTATACTATGTAACCAACTCAGATTACCCTTATACTAAATTAAAAATTTGTTTTCTACTAAAAATAGACGATTTACAAGTGGTTGCACTTTTTGCTCTAACAAAATTATAAATTACTCTCATACATTGGTTGAGCCTAAAAATTAAAAAAATAACATTGTTTGTTAATAAGTAAAAACAGTTAAACCTCTATCGTTGTGGTGGTATGTGACAAGAGCCTGTCTGTTAAGTATGCGATATACTTGTAGGCATCGCAAAATTTATTTTATATCGATTTGCATAGGTTTAAATGTCAATTATTATTACATAATTTTAAAAAAATCAAAATTATTGGTGATTGTGTAAAATAATGATTAAAAATATTTACAAGAGATAAATTTAATGTCTGATTGTAGAAGGTAAAAGTTATATGCATATTTTGTCACGGATATTTTTTTTATTCGATCGATAGCGTGTAATATGAAATAATTTAAAGCAATAATCCGTGAATTTCAAGTGACACAAGAGTTTTTCAAGTATGAACAAAATTTTATAATTGCTGCATGGTTGCATGAGGCATATAAATAATATCAAATATTATAAAACCAACATTATTAGTGAAGGGTGAAACACACTTAAATCAACTTATTTATACATGTATTTTATAAAAAATTTACTCTATTCTTCTTAATGTAAATATTTGTTTGCTTTGCATTCCGATCATTTAATTTTATAGCAGAGTGCCGCTTTACGTCATGATATCAATATAACACGTTGAATTGTGGCCGGAGGAAAGTAGTATCTGGCTTAATTGAGTAAAAAGCTTTATTCAAAAAACGCATTGAATCTATCAAAGTTTTTACAGACATTTAATAATCATAATTAAGCATAAAATATAACATTTAACATTTGATAACATCATTATATGCAATTCAATCTTAAGAGTTCTATTTAAAAAATAGTATACCTTTTTGTAATTTTTACTTAAGTAGCAGTACTGTATTCCATTGAAAAATATTTATTTCAAGTTGTGATGTCACTGAACGACTCTTCTTGCTATGAATTTCAATCAGTATAACTTTTTATCATTCTGATTCCGATGTCAATTGAATATTAAATGAAATATTGAATTTGAGATTAGAGGAGGGTTTGTCCTTCACTGTAGAGTTTCCAACTTTAAGATCTGTTGATAATATCATCACCTACTTAAAGATTGAAGATGAAGTATTTGCCGTCAACGGTATGCAATATGTCTGTCTTCTACAGTTGTAATTCAAGTGTCGTGACTCATGTTACATACGCACTTGCAACTTTCTGGATTTAATTTGTAAAATCTTATCTTACTTGTGCTGAAGAATATAGTCTTATGTCTGCCACTAATTTAGCCTATAAATAGAATAAAATCGCCAGATACTTGAATCGTAATAATGCTTCTAGCATCGATTGGTGGATCTTGTCTGCGCAGTGGCGTATTCGATCACTACACGCATGCTAATTGCGCATCTTCCACGTATAGGATACACTATTTTATCTTTTGTGCGGGAACGTGCGTATACAGTTATTTATGTACAGCTCATGGTAGTTTGAATAGAGTCATTTAATAAACATTCAAATCAATTCGTATAACCTTTTATTCATGTTTAAATGTTTTGGCATACTAAATATTTTTTATAAGAATATTTACCGATGTTTACTTACTTTACTTAAAAAACAATATTTAAAACTATTTTATTTTAAATAAAATCATCACATACACTTGTATTTTAATAAAACTTTAAGTTTTAGTAATACCAAAACTCTATTAACATAATTTATCATCAATAAATTACTCATTTATTCTTTTAATTTACGCTGTTTGTAACAAATACATTTAGTTAAAAAGGAAAGTATTTTTTAGTAGTTTATTTTATACACTGGGAAGAATAACATTTAAAACCTTACAAATTTCCATTGAAAATAATATATTTTGATTATTTTAAACAAGTCTTTAATTAACTTTTTTTTTTTTTCAAATATACATTATTCGTATAAATTAAATTAGAAAGATTCGGTTTAGGAGATGGAGGCTGAATACACATACATAAATGTACAATAAAGTTGCAGATTTGTTTTTATAAATAACCAAAAAGTGTCACAGTATTATATTTGATATAATGGTGAGTAAAGTCTTGCACTAATAATTTTCTGTTTTCCTAAAAATTAAAAAAATTCTTGCTACTTGTTGGTATATAATTCTTTAAAAACTTGTTTCCATAAGATTTTATTTTCACTAAATTCTTCGGCATTTTAGCGATAAAATCTTTTGCTAAAAAGTAGTTAATAATATAGTATTTATGTACAGTAAATATAGTAGTTAGTAGTATAGTTATAGTAACTGAAATGAGTAAGTTCATCGTATACTACAGTAGAACGATCAACTTACTCATTTCAGTAGCAAACCTCAGTACCGACCAGTTTTCTCCATACTATAAAGTACCACAAGCAAATAAAGATTCTCGTTCTTAGCTAACAGCGCCATTCTTCTTTCCTGCACTGAAAAAGTGGAGCTTGTCGTGTCCCTTAGATGGCGCAACTGGAACAATGGATGAGAGTAATAGGTGAAGGCGAATAGGCGGCATTCAAGAAAATAACTTGGCTGCGATTAATGCTCTTAAGAGCTTCTTTTATGAAACCAAAATCACTATCTAAATACGTAGTCCATTAAAATTAATGTATATTAATGTAAAAATTAATGTAATATTTAATTATGTACTAAAAGGAGCAACCTTATTTCCCTATTTTTATTAATTATCCAACGCAAAATTAGAATTTTAAGCGCACGAATGTTTAAATAGTTCCGTTTTATACCTAGATCAATATAATGTATGTATAAAAATATGTAATTATTATCAAATGTCTCCAGTAGTGAACTGGCATATGTATTTTTAGTACGACGCCAACAATTAATTCAATTGAACTGAGTAATAGACACCTATGAGTAAGTAGATCATTAGACGATCGCTAGAAGAATTAAGTACATACAGCGTACATAGAAGTAAGTCTGAAAAATTGTATTCACGTTTTTCGGAATCGTTTTTTAAATACAAGTCAAAGACAAGGATTTCGATTCCTTTTTTCTGATTAACAATCAACACAATATGTAATGTACAATTCATTAAATGTAACACGATTATCAAAATAAAAGATAACATAACATACACTTGTGATAGCAGAATCCAGATAAGAATTTGAACTTTTCAACGCTATAAAACCAACCTACTGTGAAACCCCAAAATTGAATAAGCGTTTTAAAAAAAAAAAAAAACGCATTGGATTATTAATCCAAAGGTTGAAGGTTTCATCCCCTGTGTACGAGATGGCATTTTCATGGCTAAGATACCATACGTATGAGGCAGACTACTACTGTACTTGCACCCATGGAAAATACCATTTATTTGTTGATTTTTTTTTTGTTTATAAACATAAAAATAACGCTCTCTGTGAATTTTTTTTTTTTATTTTAAATGTAATTTTTTTTTTTCTTTACTCTATCTAGAGCTAAATACGATTATTCAAGAAGTGCATTTACTTCAAAAAAATTTATGTGGAAAAGGAAAAAAATTTTTTAATCAAATCTTTGTTTCTAATTTATTATGTTTTTAATTTCAAGCTGAAAATTTTTTTTTATTCTAGTTGTATTAAAATATAGTTTGTATTTGAAAATTATAAAAATAATTTTTAGTTACAAAAAAATCAATTTTTTTAAATAAGTCAACGAAGTAAAAACCTAACATGAACTAAACTTATATTATGGAAGTAAACCTATTTTACCAATTGGTAACGTTAAAAAATTTTTATCATCTACTTAGGAAACTTGTTTTTGTTGTACTACTGCAAAAATGTCAGAATTTAACGCAAAATTAAAGACATATTTCAAGTAAAAAGCTACGTAAATAAATTATAAGGTTGAAATTATAATTATTTTTTAAATAAATTCCTTCTTAACAGATTGATTGTCATGAAACTGGAACTTTTTTATGCTTTGTGTAATTTGTTTATTCTGGCCGCATAATTTACTTAGTATTATTTTAAAAAAGGCGAATGCTTTAAGTTATTACAATATCGTCCGATATTTCGGCAATTTAGGCAGTCTAGTAATGCTATCATCAGGAACTTCTTACTATAAAAAACAACGTGATAGGTCGAATAATAACATTGCACCAACAACCTCCGTGGCCCAACAATATATTTACAATAATTATGCCATATTAATATGGGAATTTGAATATGGTATTAATATTGTAAATACATTGTTGGGCCACGGAGGTTGTTGGTGCAATTTTCTTATTCGACCTATCACGTTGTTTTTTATAGTAAGAAGTCCCTGATGATGGAATTACTAAATTTCTGAAATATCGGACAGTTGTAATTTTTTGTAATTGTAAATAGTCCTGCTCAACCAACCAAATTTGTTTTTATTCAGTATTATAACGTATATTCTCGTTGAAAATAGTTTTCTTAACCAGCATTTGCTTGCTTAAAAAAACGTATGAAAAAAAGAATGAGTAATTGATATCTATATAAAAATTGCATAGTTCAGATGTAGAACTTTTGTCTGCAAAAACTAATAAGTAAAAAAATATTAAGCAAAAGTAAGGACTCTTCGGGTAGTGTGGTATGTGCGTATTTAGTAATTAAAAATGAAAAATTTGTAAAACAATGTAAAAGTAATGTTAATAACGTAGTTCACGTTGAGCATCTTCAACATAATCAGTATAACTACTTTTGCAATAAAAAAATCATGCATGCTAAAGTTAAAAATTTATGCAATATCATTATTCAAATTTTTGAGATCACAATCTTTTGATCGTACATCCCAGTGATTGGCTCTTCTAGTAGATAACTTTAAAAAAAGTGCGTCAAAAGTACTTGTAAAGCAAAGATCTTTTATTGTCTCTGATAACTTACAAAAATTAATTAAATGAATGATATTGCAGATTTCTATATTAGTAGTTACGGAACAATTCACTACAAGAAAAATGTTATCATTTTAATGTTACACACTAGATGATATTCAATGAAAGTATTAAACTTCATTTCCAAATAAATCTTAAACGGAAATAAACTGTTTGATTTAGGAATAATTTGCCTTTTAGTTTTTGAAGGAAAGTTCACTTAACAGTAAAAGAAAAACAACAAGTTTTTTGGCAATAAGTAATAATATTTTATTAGTTGCTGAAATTTTTTTAATACATAACTGACAATACACTCTATTTGCATTCATGAACATGTCGTAAATTGATCAATTACGACTAGAATTTTCTCTACGCATGTAGTATACATTTAATAGTTTTTTAAATATACATTTATAACTAAAAGACTCATGAATTATTAAAACAAATTTTTAAACATTATAACAACAACTTCGATCAAATAGTTTTTTCTTGTTTAGTCATGTTTCTGATTTGTCAAATAACAGACTATTGAAATAACAACAATCTAAAGTAGCTTATCAATTTGAGTATGGTATAAAAAAGTAACATTCACTTTAAGGGGTACTAGTGAAATTTGTCGCTCTTTTCTACTTGTTATGGATGATTAAATAAACAGTTTGCTGAAAGAAAAGGGTTAAAAAAATTATATTTTATAAGATAATATTCAGTAACTATGCCACTCAATTTACTTAATAAATCACACAGTTCAAATTTTATCAAATATATAAGTCTCATGTTGGTTCATAATTTTTTTCAAAAAGTAGTTCATGCACAATCATAATTTTATATGAAAATTAACCGATTGCAGAACCTGGGCGTCATTACACACATGTAGAATATCATATTTTTTATAAAAAATACTGCATAAAATGTTTGGATTTTAGATCCTGTCAAAAACTTTACCACGTAATCTGCTACAGAAATTTGATAAGATTTAAGTTTGGAGGTTTTAAAAAATGTGAAAGTGTAATTTATAAAAAGAAGTATAAAAGGGTACAAAAATGATGGTACTGGCACTTTTATTATTGTTACTTTTTTTAAGTTACTGTAAACATTTTTTGTTGTGCGTTGAAATCAGTTTTATATGAAAGATATAAATAAATATGTTTTCTTGATTATTATTGATCTGATTTTTTATCAGTTTTTTTAATGCTGGAACTGACTTTGGATTTCCTTTTTGGAGGCACTGGAGGTTCTGTGCTTGAAGACGGTGGTGGTGGCGTTTCAGGAACATCGGTATCCGCCTCCAGGCTTGTCGATGCTGTTTTAGTTAATTTTTTTTCTGTTTTGGCAGTCTTTTTTAACTTATGACCACTACCACCCTCGTCATCTTCGGTACCCTCTTTAGTTTTCTTCGATACTTTTTTCACAACTTTCTTAACAATTTTTTTACCCGATCCTTCAGATTCCGGTGAACTTCGAGTATCACTTTCTGCAGATGACTTTTTTGCAATTTTCTTACTCTTTTTTTCTGTTTCTCCTTTCTCTGGTAACTGGACTGATTCAACTTGAACTTGTTCACTTCCTCCACGATTTTGTTCTTGAACATCTGTGAAAGAAGCTGATTCCTTAAGTTGAGACTCACTATCGGTTGACAAATCTACAGTTTCTGGTTGTATTTGTTTCTGACTGCTCTCCTCGAGTGCAACAATGGCATCAGTATCCAACGGAGGACTGGTAGGTGGCGTTGGCCCAATTATTATCGGGGTATCAGGAATCTTCAAATCTTTTGACCTACTAGGTCTTACAGGAGGCTCTACGTTCGTTTCAACTAAAGAATCTCCAGTTGTTGAACCAATTTCAGAAAGGATCTCACTTTCTAAAGCTGGTTTTTGTTCTTCCTCCAACACTTGAGTTTCACCTTCTTCTCCAATTGTTTTGGTCGACTGTAAATCAATTTTTAACTCAAGCTTTTGCAAAGATGGTACTTCTTCATTTGGCGAAGCACAATCTAGTGGAGTTGTTCCCAGTTCTACTGTTCCTACGTGACTCTGAGACTCTTTTTGTTCTGTTAGAGTAGTCTTCAGATTTGGTGTTTCATTACCTAGATCATGAGCGGCTAAAACACCATTTACTTCCGATGACGTCAAAGTTTTTTCCTCTCTTGGTTCGAGAAATGTATCATTGTCGTTTGATGGTTGTGAAAGTATCACTTTATCCGAAAGGGCACATTCGTCTGGTTGAATAACAGCTTCAGCTTCAGATACAGATACAGCAGATTCTTGAACCGAAGGAATTATAGAAGAAGCGATAGCTTCTGTAACAGGTATCGCATCTTCTGAGACTGTTTCCTTAGGTTGCGCTTGCAAAACGGATTCAGCCACTTGTATAGGTACAGGACACTCGGTCGTGGCTTCTGATACAATTTGAGTTTTTTTTTCTTGGGTTGTCGGTAATGGTCCTTCAAATGTCTCAGTCGTAATAGCTGGCGATACTTCAGATTGCTTTTCAGTTTGCTTAACATCTAAAATTACTTGAGGTTCCATCAATCCTTCTTGCATAGTAGTTTCGGATGTATCTATCGATTTTAATGTAGGAACTAATTTTTCTAATGATTCATAAACACTTTTATCCATAGTTGAAATTTTTTCATTGCTTGTTTCATCAACTTCACTTGCTATGATGGTTGATAAACGTTCCGCTAACTCTTTATCAGTGTTCGTTGGGTATGAAATACTTTCAGAAATTCTTTGGCGAGCATCTTCTGTAATTTCTGGAGCCAAGATTGTTTTTGACTCATCTTCTGTGTCTAGAACTAGATGATGGATTTAGAAATCATTTGTCAATAAGAAGTGTCTAATTTAATTAATTAAATGATTTTTTATAATAAAGAGTATGATGATTTAACCGTTTCGTACAAATTACTGTGATGAAGTTCTTAATCAATTACAAGCGTAAAATGTGTTACTTATTCATACTGGTGATAAAAATTTTTGTATGCGAATTAGTGAAAAGCAAATTAAGCGCAGAAGCCAGATGAAAAAATCTAACTTGACGCTTCTTTTTTTTATTATCTAAATGCTTTTATGTGAAGTCATACATTTATAAAATGACGCAACAAAGCTATTATCAATTCTTTTATTTGCTTTTGTTATTGGTGTAAGGCACAAAACTATTGCATCGGGAATAATTATGTTTTATCATAGTATTGCAGCATTATAACTAAAGTATGAAATCAAAATCTTACAAAGTATACAGAGTATCGATTCAATCCATATGTCAATTGATGAAATATTTACCCCAAAAAAGCAAAACAATACAAGACGCAGCTATGCTATCGACGCCTCAATCTGTTAGTTGCTCTGCTTGGCTCCTGTTTCAAACACTCAAACTCAATCAGTTTTACGAAACTCGAAGCATTATTAAAATACTTGGACCCTCATGCGAAAAAGAAAACCAAAGTCTGACAACACATTTTTTTTTTAATCACTCAAACTGTAAAGTCCACTCCAAAATTATTCTACACTCAGTCATCATTCTTAATCTATAAGTATTAAAGTAATGATTCATGCTTGTACAAATAAAAAAATGTACATTAAAAATAAACACAGGTATGGCAAAAACTTTGATTCAAAGTGGTTTTTGTACTAAACTATAAAATACAATGAATCTAACTTGTCATAAAAAAATGTTGAATCAAAACAAAGTTACTTTTTTAAATTGCAATAATATGTACACGATGCGACTTACATCATTGTACGTTATGTTCTTTAAATTCTATACCTGCAATTTCATCGATACAGTATCGTTATTAAGCATGTTGCAAATACAAATACGCTTGATAATGTGAAAAAAATTAACAATATCCCTATAATTTCTTTCAGTTATACAATTTTTTTGTTTATAAGCGTCACTTAAGATTTTTTTTTTCTTTAGCGCTTTTCTGACTGGATCGCGGCGCTTTCAAATTAAACGTACCAGGCAAAGTAGCCTCGCCTTCCTCTACAGCTGTTTCCATCTCACTGCTTTTGCGGCTGCTCTTTTTGGGCTGTCGGGTTTCCTGGAACAATATCATTTGACTTCGTATTCTTAGATGATTAGAAAATTAATAAAAATAATAAAAACAATAAAAACAACAATAATCATAGAAGTAATAATAAAAATAATAATAATAGTTTTAATAATAATAATAATAATAGTTATAACAATAGTAAAACCAGAGCTGTCTACGAATCGACCTTAAATTTTTTGACATATTGATATTTTTTTTTTAATTTACACTTCATTTAAGTTGAACTTGGTTTTAAGTACTTCTAAATTCTAAACTAAATAAAACCGATGAATTCCACACTTACTTACTCTACGGATTGGTAATCTATTTACTCTCCAATTCTGATACATGCATAAAAATGTTCTAATTGTGATCGATTTTTCTCGATTTCGTCAAACACCTTTTTTATTCGTTCACCTTGATGATTGCATTTCTTTTTGGTAAACAAATAAAAATTTTTAAGTCTTACCTATTTTATTTTCCTTTTAAAACACAACTTTTTTATGGTTAGCGACGGCTAAGTTGTTATTTTATAATTTTTGAATATTTATGCATTAATTGTAATATTTCAAACGTGTAGTATTGAAAAAAACTTTCATTGCGATTCTTCGAAAATTTACACGTACTTGATAGAATTTATTTAATTTTAAAGACAAATAGAAGATTTTTTTTAGATGATATCTGAACATCCATATAGGGGCTTTCTATTCGAGGGAAGACAATACTTTGCTGGCTTATCTGTAAAGTCACAATCACTTTTAAAAAATAAATTGATTGTTTGAACTGTAAGAGTAATAAAACGAATCCGTCGAATAGATCGTACAGATCAGAAAAGAAATTTCGGCCATTAGCAAACTACTCGGACAGCTCTGGATGAATTACAACAATGACAACCAATGAACGTTTACACTTGAAAAATGTATGAATTACCTGAGAATCGGAGTCACAGGTCGCTTTCCGGATGGAATAAAAATTTTAAAGAGTTTTTTTTAAAATTTTGATGCTGATTTTACTTTAAAAATTTGCGTAATTAAACACATACACCAATGTACAATCGTTTTTAACGTAGCCAATTGAGTCAAATTTTCGAATAATGTTTTTATGTGTACATGTATATATATATATATATATATGCATATACACATTTGTTTACACTGATCCGACTTTCCTAATAAACTCGTTAAAGTTCTTAAACTATGATAAATAAGCTAGATTAAAAATACATGCTGCTTTTAGGGTGGACTATAATCAAGTAAGTAACGATGAATAAACATACTTGATTAAAATTCGTTAAATTTACCGTAGAAAATTATTACCTTCGCCGGAGATTGTTGTCTTGGTGGAGCGGATGCCAGCGTTTCATTGATCTTCCGTAAAATGTTATCAAAACTGTCTCGACCCATAAAATCAATCTGTCCCTGCTCCCAATTTTGCTTCCGTACATGATCCTCTACCGCACGCTGCTCCTCGGTGCGAGCTTCACCCATGGTCAGTCTTGATAACGCTCCGGCCAGGCCTCCCTAAAGTAGCCCAAATATTTTTTTATCCCAAACAAACTTCCAATCGTTTAAGTACTATAAAAGAAATTCAGAATATATAGAAATTATTACGTTTCGTACCATGGACGCAAAGGAAAACTAACGTGCCCGAACGGTATAATTGTCGTATGTTTGTCGAATAACGTTTTGCTGACCGTGGGCCTAAGGTGCTGGTTTTTGGGCCCATTTAGGCACACTTCAGACTAGCTCAGCATAAAAATTTACACTTTAAATTGGACAAGTATCCAGTTCACCCGTAGGCGTTATTAAAGGAGCCGGAAGGTGCAAGGCCTTTGCGCTCACGGTAAGAAATGAAATTTTTCGATACTGGATACTTCGAAGCGGTTTTTATGAGTAAAAAATCACTTCCAATGTCAAGTTTACTTTCATTTATAATATTAAGATAATCCATACTAGAATGGCTACAATGTGGTTCCTCGTGTTAATAAAACATTAAAATGTTGTAAGTTGGAAATTGTTTATCTAATTTCATTTTTTTTAATGTATTACTTCATTTTTTATTACACTAATAAAAGTTATCTCTAGCATAAGATAGCTAATTATGTTGAAAAAGTGTTGTGTGATTTATTAAATTTTCAATTAAAATTACACATAAAGATAGTACAGAAAATGAAGCCCCGAACTATCTGAGCAATAAAAATACTTATAACAGAAACTAATGTTATTAAAAAAAAAAAAAAAAAATTCCAGTACGCTTTGTTACCATATTAACAAACAACTTTACCACATGTATCCAAGAAAGCACTTAGCCATTTTAGTATGAGACATCGCTCGCTACACAACTTTTTTTTTACAAATCCTTATCATTAATTTTGTTTTATTAGTACCTATTCTAAGAATCAAGAAGATTACATACAATAAGTCTTAACATAAGCTACTTTGTATGTACAAAGACTACGTTCAATGCATACACGGTATGACTCACATTTGTCTTCAGAACAAAAAGTTGGCATGGTAATAACAATTATGATTGTTGTTCTTTATATAGTATTTTTCTTTTTTTTATTGAAACAAAACAATTTTCGTGTATGATTGTTTACTATTGTTGGTGATTAAAAAAAAATTTTCAGATGCGTGAAAGTTTTTAATACTGGATCGTGTAACATGAGTTTGTTGCTGCAAATTTAAGAAACGGCTTATTCATTACACCTAAAATGTCAATTTTAAGGGGGATCAAACGCTTGGTGTCGTGCCTACATTTAGTCAAGGCATTTGAGTGGAATACTTCCTAATATCAACAACGTGAACATAAATTAATATATTGACTTTTTATACTATTCCATTATTTAAAAAAGTAAATGTCTCTTACCTTTTGATACCAGAAATAATTGAGTCTTAATACCCATTTCTTGCAACGTTTAACGTTTTTTGCAGAATGTCTTTAAGCATCCGTTTGCTTTGAAAGTTTTAGGATTTTTTTCCATAATCTACTCATCAAATTACATTTTATACGTTTTCCATGAGATACTATTACAAATACGAAATTTATTGTATCAAAGAGACTATCGCTACCAACTCAAAACCCATGTTAACCAACACAAAAGTATTAGTGTTCAATTGTTGATACTATTCAAATAAGCATTTTTTAATATGTTTCCCTTGACGCACTTTCAGAAAAATTAATATTGAAGTATAGCTGTACAACAGTAAGTTAAGAATGATAGTGACACTAGCGCTTGACTTTGCTTAAAAACTGTGGTCAAATAGTGATTTTATAGCTCTACAGTGCTCACAGAAATATAATTTTATAAATGAAAAAAGGAACTCAACTTTAAAATTTAGCAGAACATAAATCATAAAATAACATCTTCTTGTTGGGAACAAACTTTGTTTGAATGTATTGTATTTTGATTTACTTTTTGTTCCGATGATAATATGAGATACCGTATGCAGCAGACATGCTTTAATTACATTGGAACAATGAAGATATTATGTTCAATAAAAAATGAAAACGAGTGGAACAACTACTTACATTTATGGTTTCTACACATGATGCAGCACTCAATTTCGGTTGCGTTGCAACATTATTTGGATCATTACAAGGTAAAGGATTGATCAAGGAATCAGGAATACGATAGTCAGTCTGTTCGGAGCTTTGGTTGTGATTTCTGTCATGATGATTTTGTTTGTTATTGACACTATGACAAAATAAATGTGTGCTAAAATCACAAGAATTGTGGTCTTTAGTCTCACCACACACCTCTTTCGCAAAATCAGAAAAAGCTGAAGTTTGGCAAATATTTCTAGACAAGATATTACTCTTATTTCTACTTGGGCTGGACTGCTGGTCACTCGAGCTTGGCAATTCATCTGCTAGATATCGATCGGTTTCTTGCTTGGAAGTCCGAGGTGTTTGACCAGATATCGCGAAAACAAGACTTCGACTATCATCATTGCCTTCTTGTGGCAAATTTAGCGATTGAAACGATATTGACCCCCTTTTACATTGGTCATGGATTTCAAATTGATTTTCCTCGGAGGACTTTGTACTTTCATCGTGATAATACTGATCGTCACTGCTAGGTTGTTTTACGTCATGTGATACAGAAACCGTCGTTGGGTTCGAATAGTTTTCCCATGGATCTTTAAATTCCGAAAAATCTGGCAAAGCAGGACTTACTTCATTGCACATGTCACTGTCAATGTCATGCAAGTAGTTGCTGTATTTGGATGTTCGTGATTGTGAAGGGAGGGGATCGACATAGTGCCAAATTGACGTCATATTGCTGGTGGCCTTTGCAAGCATCATGCGAAAACAAAAAATGCACACTCAATGGGTTAGTAGTAAATGGTAACGGATTTAGTGTCCATTTCTTACACTATCTTTGTATTAGCATCGTACGCGATTCATTCAACTGATGTAGAACATAAATATTTGTAAGATAACTTATTAAATTTAATTTTCTATTTTAGTTTCTCAGCAACACAAGTCAAGACATTCGAGTACCAATCGTAGAATGTCCAACTTACTCTACGATGGTTAATCATCCCGCATACATTGATTTAATTGCAATTATATTTGATGGAAGCGGATCGCATGTTAAGAGGGATAAAAATAGAATCCCGTTCTGAAAAATTTATATTCGAGGGTGAGCAATTAAAAGGTAAAAAATCCTAAAAATGTATGCAAGATATAAGAAATGGATACTGAATATGTCTTATGTACAATCAACAATGATTAAAACTGCATTGACTTTAATTTCGTTATTGTTTGGAACTATTTCCTAACTATAAACAAAAAGAAACTCGCATACTCTATGCTCTGAATGTTTTTATGGTACATAAACATATCATTCATCAAACATATTTGAATTAGTATCTGTGTACAGGTAAAACTATTTGGTGCAAAAGCTTGGCAAAGCAGAAAATATAAAATATAATACAGTGAATGCAGTTTCTTGTAAGTCAATATAGTAATTTACACATGTACCTTGAACCTTGTACAAATTCCCCACAAAGTATTAAACAACATTATTCAAATACTCTTTCCAATTTAAAGATTCAGTAAACAAAATTAGTGTGACAAAGACTAATGTTCCGAAAGGTGACAAAGTGACAAAATTGTTTTAGTCCATCGGCATTTGATTAAATAACAGGAGTGATTACTTAATGGTTTGAATAAGGATTGACGTAACAATTACAACGAAACAGTGTGACTATAGTAACTTTGATTAAGAAAATTCATTCTCTTACCTTTGGGCATATTGCAAAATACTCCTCAGCTCGTTTTTGCTTGTAAAAATCAAGGAGGACGTGAATTGACAGAAAATAACTTTATTTGTAGTTTTAAATATGATAAAAAATTGTATTACTAGTTAATTGAGTATATTAGTTAAGCGTAGCAATAAAATAGCACTGATATCACAACAATCTAAGTCTCATCAAGTGTAATTGTAACTTAGCGCCGAGCTCAGTGGTGTTTTAAAACTCACCATTACATCCGAGAGCTGCGGGTGAACATTTTCGCAAAAGATGTTCCACCACATTTGCATAAGTGGCTGCAAATGATCACAGCCTGGTGGAACTTGTACGATTCCAGTCATCGTATCAAAATACTGCAACCATGGTTTAGTGTTACCAATGAAGTGGATTATCCTTACATTGGCCGCGAATCTATTAATTAAATAAAATTGAGATTCATGTACATGGCAATCAAATGACAACTTTTTTAAAATTAACACTCAAAAATTCTTAGTGTACCGAGACATATCTTGAAATTTATTGACAGATTTAGATAAATTGAGAAATGGAATGTGCCTACTGCTTCAAATATCTAGTGTACTGTGACGTAAATCAAGTATACCATGTAACTAAAAAAGTACATTGAGTCACTAGAAAAAAATGATTCCCATATGTGATATTTTGGCTTGGATAAGAAAAGACTATTATTGCATTCATCGCACGAACTAAAGAACATACCTTAATTAAAGTCCTATCATGAACAAATATTTGTTGTTTAAAAAAAAAAAAAGATCTAAGAAAACCATTCCCTTTATTCTACTGTAAATAAATTTGATTCAGTGTGAAACGAATATCAAAATTTTACTTTATTTAAAAAATTTTATAACCACAAATATAAAGCATAAGTGTCAACTTTACGTAGAATTCGTAATTGTGCAAAAAAATGTTTTCTTAGTCCAATCAAAATTTAATTGGAAAAAGGAGACAATAAAGTTCATTATGTAGTCTCAAAAGACGTTATTCTTCACAAATTATGTATTTGCTATGGCTCAAACAAATACAAGACAGGTAGCTAATACGTGTCGTATCCTCATGTTTTTTCATATCGTCGGAATGCTATTGTACATTTACTTTGAGTGTTTAATAACCCTAAAGGGATGTGTGATTTCTCTCTTTAAGTTACTTTGATGCATAGCTTAAATGCCTTTCGATGTTATCGAATCACAGAATCAGTTTATTTAGTAATAGCAATCAAATCAAATAAACAATAGTGATAATTTTGTGTTCAATATGTATTTGTCATGCTTTTATAGTTGGACACAAAGTTAGGCAGCAACAGCTTTAAATATAAAACTAAAAATAAACTTTAGGGAAATCATGGCTAATAAAGGAGTAATCGAAGGGGAGACTTTTTGGATACCCTACAAGAGACGCGTAATATACGTTTATTCCTTAAACTGGAAAATCCAAGTGTAATGTTTAAAGTGTGTAATCGAAATTTCTGTTTCTTATAAAATTATAATAGTAGTCTTGATAAGCGATGTAAGAACAACCAAATCGATGCTTCGTAAACTATTTCACCTATTCTGTTAAACTAAACTATTGTTTTTCTTCAACAATTGGTATAAAAAGTCTGTAAAGAGTAAAACATTTCTGTCACAAATTGAATGGACCTGTAAACGTGTAAAATTTGTGATGAACATATTCTTTCACTCCACACCTTTTTGACATTGGTTCTTCCCATTCAAAAGTGTCAAGTTTAGTGATCACTTTCAACGTGTAGTTCAACACACTTGGATTGACAGTGTAGGGATCTTATTCGTGACGAAAAAAGCTTACTGTTTGAATGCTGGTGCGTACGAGTAGGTAGCAGTGGAGCACATATTGTATATGAAGGGCAGGTGTTTGGAAATGTCCTTGTGCGCCCAGTCGCTAAAGTACATGTTGAGGAGGCCTTGGTCGGCACCGTCAAACGAGCCCTGGCTCACGGCGAATGTCACGATCGCGGCAAACGTTTCTAGTGACGGCTTGAACACGAAGACACCCGAGTTGAAGCAGTCGGGCCAGCCAACGTCCGGGGCGGCAGAAAGCTCCTCGCGCTCGAACAACTCATCGCAGTTCCGGACAACCTTGAAGATTATTAATTTGGATTTTATGAATTTAATGTCTCAAATGCGCTGAAATGGAAAAAGTAACTACAACGATTTCCACTATACTAGATGCATTACAAGAATTTGTGCTGCTTTCATTTTTGTTTCATCCGTTAAAGTTGTAAGATATTTTGTAATCAATATTTGTACTTTCTTGGTAGTAAGTGTCATTTCTAATTGGTGTAAATAGTACATGTATCGATTTTTAAGACTAGTTAAACGCTTTTTAACAAAATGCGCTTCCGTACCAAATTATCTTTCAGGCCTATCTGCGCACTTATGTACAGACTGGGCTGTCTCAAATTTTCAAAAAAAAAAAAATTGTGTCCAAATCTCATTTATTGAAAGTATATCGGTCACAACGAGCATCATTACCTGGATGACAACATCAACACTGCGGAGTTTAAGTATTTTTGAACAATTTTTTGAAAATAAAATTTTTTTCTAATTTGCAGTTTTTCAAAAATTGTGAAAAAATACTTCAATCCCCCAGTTTCAGTGTTATTATCCGGATGATAACATCTGCAGATAAGTCTGTAGGATTTAGGCACAATAAACATGCAGGAAAGTCTGCAGAAAATTCTGCAAATAAGGCTGCAGGATAATTTGGTACTCGCTTGAATAGATACTTCTGATCCTTCATTGATATCTATGTTAATTTAAAAATATCCTTTGATTTTTGACGGCCTTAAAATACAGACAATTGCACAGTCACTTTGTTTTGAATTAATGGCTGCAGATATTCAAATAACAGTACATTGTATGGTCAGCTTGAGTCAATCTCATCATGGATAAATTTCTCTAATCACGTGAATCGTACTTGTTCAAAATACTGTGGTTACGTTACACCACATTAGAAATGAAATTTTAACTTTCAGTAAGCTTTAAGGAAGCATGTATGACCCTAACGTTAATAGTATAGTCCAATTTAATAATAATGTAAGTTAAAATATACAAAATGTAAACTTTGTTAGAGCATATTTGTTACAGTGAAAATCAGTAGAAATCTTTTTCCCGTGGATTTCTTATTTTTAAACAACAACTTACAAGAGCATCTGCGTCGATAAATACACACTTTTCATACTGCAACAATCTCCAGCAGTGCAGTTTTGTGAACGTGATGCCTAATTCTGGCCTCTGAAGAACTGATAGATTTGCCTCGTCATTTGAATTTAATACATCAACTTCCTTCACCACATTAAATAATGCAGCCAGTTTTTCCCTAAAATTAATATAATTTAAAAGGTTTTCAAAAACAATTAGTTTAATACAATAAATTAGAAGAACATCTTATGGTCATTACTTCTTAAATTCAAATGTAATGTAAATCTTTTACTTGTTTATACAGACAAAAGTATTAACGCTTAGTTAAGTGGAATTGCATACCAGATAATGTCTATTTGGTAGTGTATGAAACTAATGTAAGGCGTATTTAATTAATATTATGTACTTTATTTATCCAAGATAGCATCATTACTATAGATTTTAATTAAAAATTCGCATCAAATATTAAATGATTGTAATTAAATTCCTTAAATAAAACCACATTTCATTCAAATCATCAGTTTCACTCGATTAAAAGTAGTAATTATTTACCCTAGATTATATTAAACCAAATTTAAAATTGGTGTGATAAGACTTTAGTCAGTATAAAAAATGTTATTTTTACCGTTTAAGTTTTAACTAGTAATTAATCCATTTATTAAATTATGTTTTTCATCAAAAAAGCAAGTAACGGTACTTTTTGAGCGATCTAGTTTCCTGTCAATTTTTA
>NW_019379514.1:84906-108298 GCF_000648655.2 Copidosoma floridanum | reverse complement strand
AAAAAAAATAAATATATTTTGGACCCAAAAATGACAACTTTAACCAACAAACGTTAATTCAAACAGAAGTTTAAAAATAAAAAAAAAGAAATGAAAAAAAAAGATTAAATAAAAAAAAAATAAAGGAAATAAAAAAAAAAGAAACAAATTAAAAGAAACAAATCAGGGGGTATAAATGGGTCATGGTACCCACGGTAAGAACGAAGTTCTTTAAACATGAGATGAGTATAAAGACACACAATTTCTCAGGTAACGAGGGAGTCACCAGACCCATAGGAAGAACGAAGCTCTATAAAAATAAGTACTGCATTCATGTAGTTCACAGAAACAAAAACTTGAAGAACGAATAAAAAAAAATAAGAAAATTTAGTTCAGTACTCACGATAGTTGAACTTCGTGAGTACTGTATTTATGCATGACGTACTCATAAAGTTCAACTATCGTGAAAACTAAACTAAATATTCTTATTTTCCTTTTTTTATTCGTTTTTCAAGTTTTTGTTTTAGTGAACTACATGAATGCAGTACTTATTTTTATAGAGCTTCGTTCTTCCTATGGGTCTGGTGACTCCCTCGTTACCTGAGAAATTGTGTGTCTTTATACTCATCTCATGTTTAAAGAACTTCATTCTTACCGTGGGTACCATGACCCATTTATACCCCCTGATTTGTTTCTTTTAATTTGTTTCTTTTTTTTCAAATTTCCTTTATTTTATTTTTTTTCTATTTAATCTTTTTTTTTTATTCCTTTTTTAATTTCATTTACTTTGATGCATAGCTTAAATGCCTTTCGATGTTATCGAATCACAGAATCAGTTTATTTAGTAATAGCAATCAAATCAAATAAACAATAGTGATAATTTTGTGTTCAATATGTATTTGTCATGCTTTTATAGTTGGACACAAAGTTAGGCAGCAACAGCTTTAAATATAAAACTAAAAATAAACTTTAGGGAAATCATGGCTAATAAAGGAGTAATCGAAGGGGAGACTTTTTGGATACCCTACAAGAGACGCGTAATATACGTTTATTCCTTAAACTGGAAAATCCAAGTGTAATGTTTAAAGTGTGTAATCGAAATTTCTGTTTCTTATAAAATTATAATAGTAGTCTTGATAAGCGATGTAAGAACAACCAAATCGATGCTTCGTAAACTATTTCACCTATTCTGTTAAACTAAACTATTGTTTTTCTTCAACAATTGGTATAAAAAGTCTGTAAAGAGTAAAACATTTCTGTCACAAATTGAATGGACCTGTAAACGTGTAAAATTTGTGATGAANTTTTAATAATTTATTTATTTATCAAAAAATTTATTTTATTCAATGATAACAGTAATTATCAGCATTATTTTATTGCCAAAAAAAACTTAGGTGTAAAAAAAAATCGGTCGGTATTTTATGCATGAAATGCATAAAATACTAATATTTAATGCGTAATAACGCGCCTTACTCGATTTAATCTACATAACCATATTTATGCCAATTGCATTTTTTGTTTTTTTTAAATTTGTTATTTTAAAAGAAATTTTTTTTTTAGGTGGAAGAGACTTCTAGTAAGCGACTTCCGTTTTACGGAAGTCTGTCGTTTTTAAAAGTCCAGCCCCCCAAGCACGCGACATAAAGAACTTCGTTCTAAAATCATATTGTAGCACTACTTTTGCTTGTATGTATAAATTACATGACTACCTACTAAGTTTTAACTTCCCAATAAACGCAGATAAATTTTGAAGACAATTTTAAAGCAAAGCACCTTTATTTTGATATTATTATATAACTCTTGTTATTATTATGCAATTAGTAGCTGTTTCAATCATCACTTATTGCTGTTTCGAGTTGTACTAGTTGTCTCACGTTGATGATTCATCAAACAGTTGAGTCTAAATAGTTTTTTCTTGCAATTTTGTTTGGAATCCCTTTATTTAATGTTACGTAATCATACATTTGAGTTTACTAAATAATTTCTTGAAGCTTTGTTGCAGTTTGATTATTTTGAATGTACATATGAGCTTATTTAAGATGTATTGATGTCCTGAATGTTCGGTTTTGAATGTGCTGGTACTAAAAAATATGTGTTAATAATACTCTATGCTATGTAATACTATTCTTTAACGGAGTAAACTTGTTAGGACTGTCATTAAAATTAATAAATTAGGATAGTTCAAAATGAATAAACATAGGACTAAGGACTATTTATTTTAATACAATTAAGTGAAATAACTCGTAAAAATAGTTTTTGTTGGAGTATCAAGGTAATTTTGGGATTTGTAACAATTATCTTACCCGTAAAATGAAAATAAATAATTCAGTTAAATAGAGAGCAATAATTCAATTCAGTAAATTAGCACAATTGGATAATTAATCTTCAATTAATTAAAAACATTGTGTTAGAGATAAGGTACCAACAAGCAGCCTCTATTTTTGAGCATCTCAATGGAAGTTGATGACACCGAGAAATTCATGGTCATTGCCAAGTGTCTTGGCTTCGGTTCAGTTTAGAATGAATGAAGGAAAAGCGATCACGCTTCACCGATTATACATTGTACTATGATCTATGAAATTAATCGCAACAGCTTTTCGAGAGATGATTTTACAGACTTAGCTTACAACAGTTAGAATATGATTTCTCGAGATTTTTGAAATCCCCATTTTTTTCTTCCTACTCCCTCAATTCATGCAAGTCTTATGAAAGAAATCGATAGCAACATATATACGGTAGAAGAGAAAAATACAATTTTTTTGGGACAGTAGGGTAGATTTGTGTAAAATCAACTAATTGTTTCTAAAAATATCTTTTATGATGTATATTCGTAGTTACAATCACAATTTTTTTCTATAAGTAGACTGTCGTCTTTATTTAACAATGTATTTCATGATATGACACTATTTTTATACTTCATACTCCTTGGTATGTTTATTTATTTGTTTTGTTTTTTTTTTTCTTTTTTCCGTTTAGTAGAAGGCGTCAGAAGTCATAATTAATTGATAAAACTATCAATTACTTAAAACGAAGTTCAAGTTATCTTATCAAATTCCTCAGTATGTTTATACTTATTTTTTATAATTATTACCTCACAAAAATGCAGTTGTTTATTATGAAAATTACTTTGAATGTGTATTCCTGTAATTAATTTTTTTGTTCTCATGTCAAGAGATTCGTGTCTCTAATTTATTTTTTATTTTTTGAGATAAAACTTTTTTGGAATGTTATCTTACATCACAGGTTATCAATGTAATATTTTTTTCTTCTTTTGCTCTCATTTTTCGTTACTGTAATTCATTATTTCAATCACTACAATTTTATTTGCTGCCACTGTTTTAAAGGGCGCTCTTGTTAACCTACCAATGCAACAAGTGTTGAGGTTTCTACATTAGTATTGATGCGACAACTGCATATTTTTTATTGGTATACATAGAAAAACATTTTTCTAATTTTTTTCCTAAAGACAGTATTTTTTTCAAATGATTACTTAAAAATTCGGGTTTTCAAACAGCAATTTCATAATTTCTGAGCCCTTAATTAGTTTCTAGATCTAGACACTTCATTTTTAAATTAGATATTTCATATTAATTAACTTAAAACTCAATGTTGTACATGTAAATTTGTTTTTTCCATTTCAATTGAAAAATAATTCATACGTTAGAAAAAAAATTTTGCTGTAAATAATTCCATAAATTGTTTTACTGATATGGAATACCACAGGTTTTATTAAATGATCCACAAACTACATAATTAAAATTTCTTGATACATCAGCATACTTGGTACAAGTAAGTGACAATACTACGCGTTTACAAAACGAATGAAAAAACTTTAGTAACATTGCTTTGGGTAAACTCATTAAGATAAACTATCCAATTATCATACGAGCTCTTTATAAATGTGTTAGTACTTTTTTACGTAATATTTACCAAGTTTAATATTACATTGATGAGAATTACATTTTTAACATACTAACATGGAATGCAACAAAGCTCCGTAATGATTATAAAAACGTATGTAAACATAGAATAAACGAAATACCTCATCGACTGTGTGACACCAGGTGTAATGAGAATCACGAGATCATGTTGAGTACCCGCGCGACGCAGCGAGTGTGCTAAAACAAGTGCGCCTAGAGAATACGAGTCGTTGGTGGCCAACGTTACCCACGCAAACGCTGAAAAATATAAAAAATTACTTATTAGAAAGATCGTCATAGCAAGCTTATATCTTCTTAAAATAGTTTTGCGCTAACCAAGTGTGCAGCTATTATCGTTACACTTGCATACTTGTATGACCTAACAACTCGAGCTATTTATTCAATTAAGTCGTCACATCAATCAATAACAATCATATTTAAATCCGTCATGTTAAATTACATTTATGAACGTAATCTTCCTTAACTTGGTAAACAGCAAGTTTCATTTGAAAATAGCCTCTTTACCACAAAAATAAAAAATGTTTTTAACATTTAACTCACTGCTTACGTGAAGGTATGTAATGAAGCTATTATGAAATATTCCATGTAAAAATCGTACATAGTACTTATTCTATAAAAAATTTATATCAATAATCAAACAAAAATTATGTCATAAGTATACAAAAATTTGTTAAACGTTATTTCATGAAATCAATACCAAATATTCAAGAAAAATTCGAAAAAATCGAAAGTATGCAAGAGAATTTAATGAAAGTTACTGCCTCAGTTAAGTTACTTATTATTGTTACTGAGCTTAATTGATGAAATAATACAAATCTATAGTCGGAATATAAATGAGGAATTTATTTTGATAAACAGTAGTTAAAGTAATTTTTGTAATCTTTGATTTATCTTCACTTAAATAGACAATTTTATTTACAACTCCATTAAAACCATTACTTTTTTTTATATTTAAATAATGTTTATAATCAAATCCTGAAATAAATTTCCTGATTTCGGGGGAACACATTTCCGTCTAGGTACAAGATTAAATTTACTATACCCATACAAACGATTCATAATAGGTTGCATTTGTTGATTAAGCAAAAAAAAGCATCACTTCTGTATAGCAGCCTTGTCGAAATAAGATTTTGTTTTTAGAAAAAAAATTAAATTTTGAATATTAAAATATGAAGTATAATATTGGCGTATCTCCAAACGGTCATTTATTTTTAGATAAACATGTAGTATACACTTTAAAGTGTCGCAATTTCAACACGTCAAAGAGCATACGATTTCTTTTTTTATACCTTACGATCGAGCTTCTTCATAAAATGGACTTTATACTTTAAACGTTGACGTTAAACATTTGCTATTCCGCTCAATACTTTTTAGGATGAATAAATATTATTCTTTCTACTTAGACAAGTTAGTTGATATTTCTTACGTTGTTAAAATAACATATACTATAACTTCGTCTGACTATAACGTAAACATTGTAAAAAATTAATTTAAAAAAAAAATTTTTTTTCGAGAATTGTTCGCTGTTATCCTNAAAAAAAAAAAAAAAAAAAAAAAAAAAAAAAAAAAAAAAAAAAATGCAGCGAGAAAAATAGGCCTCTCGAAGAAAAATGCCGATTTCTCAAGCCTATACGAAACCCTCTTTCTCTTTCTAAGGTAGAAACGTATAATAATAATAATAGTAATGAAGCACGAGTTCAACGACAAATTAAAAATCATTGAGCATTAAAATTCTTTAAAAACTTTACTTTTATGTATGTCGAGTAGTTCAAAGAATTCAGACGATATCAATGAGTAACAGCCGAATGACGTAACAAGTTCCATCAATTACAAACGAAATAGATATTCGATAAATCAAATAATAATTCTCAAAAGCGCTTCTCAAGATGCCCACATGAGTATCAAGCTACAGAGACGTACGTATCGTGCAATGCCTTTTTAGTGGCTTGAGTAGGGACTGGTTGCATGTATCTCCTCAATCGGTTATCTATCAACACGTAGAGTGGTTTTTGTGTGACATATTAGCGTCTGCTTGGTATTAGGTTGCATTAATTTAATAATAAGCATCTTTATTTAGATATCACGTTGCGTTAGAGATCCAATGATCAATAAATAAAATTTTTTTAACGTTTCGCCTTTTGTTATTACATAGCATAATATTTTTTCAACTTCTTTGATTAATCTTGCTAAGTATGAGAACTGTGCTTAACAAGCGTATCGACTCAGATCGAAATTTCTTCACCACAACATCGTGCAATTACAGGACAAGTGTCTGGTATCGAGTGTATATTTTTTACACATCGGATAAAGATATTTCTAGGCACGTAAGGAGATTCATACATTTTTGTGGGGGTGTCTGTGAGTGCGGGGCTCCTATAAACGCTCTGTGACAAAGTAAGTTGTACTAACCGTACCTAAAACGTTCGCTTCGATCATCACTCAACTTACACTTTCTCAAAAGTTCGAGGGTAAGAACTCGCCAATAAAATTGTAACAAGTACTTTAAAACGGTTATCTTTTAATAGGAGGAGTCAGAAAATTCGACAACACGTTGTTGGGGATACGAAAAATTACCTACAGAAAGTACGAGGAATTTTAACTACCACAGATGAAATAGAATATTTTTCAAGTATTCTTATGTTTGCGGTGATTGTAAAAAAATGACTGTTAAAGCTTTATTTTTTTCTTGACATTTTGTATCTTCCTTTTGTTGAAAATAATGCTCAATTAACACTCGTGGTTATTTTTGTGGGAAAAGAAATTCACATACTCTATAAAAAATTTTCTATAAACATTGCAACTATTGATATATTTAGCCTTCTTAATGTATGTAAGGCGATAAGCAATGTAATACAATGATCTCGTAGACTTTGAATCAATAGAAACAAATGTATGTTATGCAACTAAAAGTAAGCATGAAATAGTTTGTATTATTTGCAAATTTCAGATTGTTAACTTTAAATTAGTAGAATAATATTTATGACTTTTTGTGAGACGTGTTTAACACTAAGAAGGTATACTTGAAAAAAAAATTCGGACTGCAGATAAAAGTTTACTTGATGGGTATTATATGGTTAACGTGTTAGTACTGAATTATTCTCAAATTTTTAGCATATCTAACCAGAAGTTTTAGAAAATGATCGACTTTGAAAGTTGAAGCCTTCAATAGTGGGGTCCATGGGTAAATGAAACATTTTTTTTTTTTCCATAAAAATTGGATTCACCTCCACCCAAGAGATTTTGTCAAGAAACTAAAAAGGTGTTGTGAAGACTGTTTGAAATAATAATAACTAAAGTAAGGTAATAGTCATCTTGATTTATTCACGATAACGGACAAAAATGTGGATACCATGAGATTCATCACATTTTTTTCTATGAGAAAAAATCACTTTTTAGCTGTGGAAGACCCGTGCAACAGCCCCTTTAATGGGTACCATGTTTACCAACTCCTCATGTTTTTCATTTCATGTAAAAATAAAAAATATAACAAAAAAAAAAAAGAATCACTGTACAATAAACATCCGTCCAACAACATTCGTATTTATTATTCCACGTCTGATTCGTTATTCTTCCGTACAGTTTCTAAAAATTACACAAGTGCATAAACACGTGTTATTCGCCGACGAAAAGGTACAAGTATAGAAGGGAGGAGGAAGGAAGATACTTAGGTTGGTCAACAGCAGGCAGGCAGACGTAGATCGCGTCTGGTGATCACACAATACACAATGCGCAGTTTCCTTGACGAAGGGTGAGAGGGAGGCCGGGGTGAGGGCAGAGATGGGATCCATACATACAGGAATACACTCGCACGGGACCCAGGTCGCTTTTATGCTCTCCGAAGCGTCTCGCCGGTCTGTCCGGATATTGTGATACAGTGGGCAAGCAAGCCCGCCGAGACGGGAGATGTATACGCGTGCAGAAGAAATCCGAGTCGCTCTACGCACGGGCTGTATGTGTGCATAATATATGTGCGTTGTGCTGGTACCGATGTGTACATATATATAGGTATAGCTCGCTTCGACGATTTCCCCGTGAAAACCTTGCGGTCTCTCTCCGTGTACAATTGTAGGTAAGTTAACTACAGACGACCGGTAGCGCGTGCCATTCTCGTTTTTTTGTTCTTTTAAAGAGCGGATGAATTTTCGTTTTGTACGCATTTGTCACTGCAAAGTTGCTCACTTGGACTTGCGTGTACGCTACACAATATTTTTCTCTCTTTGTTTTTTTTTTTTTTTTTTTCGAACGAGGGTGTACTGTGCTAAAACATCGGAAAAATAGGCAATGGGTACCGCAGTTCACTCCCTTTGTAACGATAATAAATTGATATCGCATTACGCGAGCAGTCCAGTACACACATTACCACGTTAGATTTCGATGAGTCAACTATATACTGTGAAATGTTTATAGTACGTGTGGTGGAAACTGGACGCAAGTCACCGTTGGCAAACTATCGAAAAATCTTTTATCGGAGGGTTGTGTGAGTGTTTTTCGCGGGATGGGTATAATATGATCGTCTTCTTTTATTTCGAGTACATATTCCGCGCCGAGCTTTTATTTAAAAAGTCCCCCAACGCCCGCGGACCAGGATATACGAAATTGTCGTGCACCACCAGGTGTCGGCTTAAGCGAGAGCCTGAGCGGTTGTTTGTAATAATAGCCGCGTGGATGAGAGCCACGCGCTCGTGTACTCGATCATAATATATATACTTACTTACGTGGGGCGCTAAAATAAAAGATACGCGTTGCATGCAAAAGCGACACCGACAGCGAGTTTTCTTCGTGGCGGGCTGGTCGGCGCTGTACTACTGATCGACTATTTTCGGGATGAGGCTTCTTAGATTTGTATAATACAATGATAGGTGATTTAAATGACTTTTACAATTTTTGCGGAAAGCAGTACAATGATGTTATATTATCGTTTTTTTGAAATGAAATAGGATGCCCGAAATACTCTTTGTATAGCAATTTCATGTGCATTTGATAAATTTTATTTCTTCATATTACTTCTTACAGTGATTTTCCATTTTTTTTAATATCATAAAGTAAAATTTATCATTTTTTTTTTTTGGCACGACAACAATGCATGAGACTCGCTCGTGTGAGTGTTTTGTGTTTTTGTCAGAGTCAGAATTATCATCAAGTCATAATTTAATGCAAAACTAATTTTAAACCTAGAGTATGGGAGGCTCACATTGTGTATACATAAATGTAAATATGTGAATGAAAATATAATCAATCTGTTAGATTCACTCGAGTAATTATAATTCGATTGAGTACAAAATTTTTATTTCATTATCAAAGCTAATGGTTCACATTTGAACAGATTTTAGACGAAAACTACAAATATTTTTAGTATGTGGTGCGAAAAAAAAAAAATTTTCGGATACAACTTTAAACACGTAAATTTCTCAGGTTTTAATTACACTATTAAGTTATAGATATTAATAAATTCGAGTTTTCTGCCACGCATAATATGTATAAATTTTTACTTACTTTTTGTGATGTGTATTTTTTTTCTATAGTGTCATCTCCTGATGCTCTTAGTGGCAAAAGTCGTTTGGAATCCAAAAATTTTTTTGTAACGCCCAATTTCTTGTAACTTTTACGAAAAAGATGTTAAATATAAAACTTGTTTATTAAACTGAACTTGAGAAGCTAACTTAGAACCCTGACACTGTCTACGCAGACATAAGAAGTTCAACTTCACACATTGAGCATCGAAAAATATGGATTAACTTGCGCACGCAGTCATTGCCACAATCGTGTTATTTTTGCACTCGTACGAAAATAATCAACTTCATGCATTCGTTACGTAATACACTATTTTATTAGTTTTAAATCACGAATGTTACGTTAAAAGTGGCTTGACTTTTTTGTGAAGGTATTATTTTGTCGAGTGAATTTTAATTGAGACATAAAAACAATAAAACAATTTAGACATAGTTTTAAATTTATAATAAATTTGATTTCTCGATCAACGCAAGTTTTCTCCTTTTTTACTTTAAAATCATCATGTAAATCAAAGCGTTTTTTGTATTTGAAAATAAAAATATCAACTTTCCAGTTATTTCAATAGAAATTTTACTTTGCAAACATTTGCATTTAAGAATTATAATCTCCATGTCATACATGAAACTTCAGATTCAGCAATGTATAAATAGCATCTTACATTAGAGGTGAGTTTAGTAGACAGAGTCTAATTATACACGGACTGGAGATTCAAAATAGAACTTATCCCGAAACGCAATAAAATTAGAAACTAAATACTTGGTTGCCTGGTATGTTGCCCATTTTTTTGTCTTACGTTTGCCGAAAATAAATATAACTCCGGTCACCTCAGTCGGGGGGTACAAAGTACATATTTTGAACAAATTCAATGAACAAAACAAAATCTTTAAAAGCAAGCTCAAATTTAGTTTTATTTATTCAAAATGCACTCTATAAATGTTTGTTTTTATTCACACTGCGCGTACTCAATTATTTTAATACTTATGAATAAAAGTCTTTTCTAAAAATGTACCGCATCACTTTTAAATTTATGGCTGTTGATAACATAGTACTCATTGAAAGTTTTGGCAGGAAGTTTGATTCCAAATATTTACACATTAGATTTATTTTGTTGGAAAAATTTTGTTCGATACTGCATTACAAGTAGTAGAAAAAAAAATTTCTAGCAAAAAAGTATCATATTGCTCACAATTAATCGTTTAATTGACTTAATTGTCAAAAGTATGCAACCAAGTTTGTATTGTATAATAATTCAAAGACAAAAATGCATGTTCTTTTAAAACCTAGATCTCATGAAAAAAAGCAAACAGACCTAAAACAAAAGCCGAAATCATAGATAAAAAAAAAAAACAATGCAAAGTACTGAAACGCGGCAGAGCTCGAGGACCCTTTCCCACCGCGGCTCACCAGCAGCTAAGAATAAACTTGGAAGTGGATGCCGGCGCTTCTCGCTTATCGCATTTCTCCGTAAAAAGGGCCCTATTTTTGCTCGCCTCCAGAGTCTGCGAATAGGACGCTCTTCGGCAGTACGAGCTCCAAGCTTGATAGTATACGAGGGCAGTCTGAAAATTTCACGCGCACGTGCGAGCGATTTGCAGACGGAAAGCGTCAAAGAAAAGCTAGGGGGTATAATTTTAATGAAGACGCATATGGAGATTTCGTTCTGACGATGATACGAGCTCTGACTGATGACGATTTTGATGGAAAGACACGAGGCGAAATAGATCATGCGTTTTCTTTGAGGCAGTAACTCTTTTTCCTCTTTATCGCTCATCACGTCAAGTACAATTGCTCGTTTCGCATACCTACATGTTATGTTACAGCAAAATATTACAGTGTGTACGTGTGATAAAGCATTCACTATTCATAATAAAACTATAATCAGAACTGGGTGAGAATAGTCGTTTAATTTTAAACATAAATTTACTTGGGTAGGGAATTCAATGCGGTTAATAATATTTTTAGGAAATAAAGACATTACCTTAAAATCAATCTTACAGATATTTTAACATTTGTCCTTATTTGTATTTCTCTGAATCTTTCTACCTTCTGTGACTCTATCATATTTATACGCGAGAGCATAATCGTCTACTTAATAAATTGAAGTCAAACGAAAGTTCTCGAGATAACGTAAGATCAAACGTAATGCTGTCCTATCGCTTTTATTTATTTCACATATACGGCAGTACGTGGGCCATTGTTAAATTGGGTCCCAAAATTATAAAAATAGTCAAATTGGTTTCCAGTGCATGGGATTGTATAAACTATGAAAAGAAAATAGTGGGTTCAAAAAGTTTGGAAGAAAACAAGCGGACATTGATCATGTAACCAAAGTTAAAATTTACAAAAAACTTCTGCTGGCCAATAATAGTGTTGAGAATATAACTGCTGTCTTTTATTGATATTGTATTTGCAGATGGGATCTTTTACAGCTGTCCCAAATTTTTTCGTTCGGTATTTATAATACTTAGGTGGATGCCCCAGTACTCGCTCACTTAAGCAGACGAAATGTCCCAATAGTCGGTCACTTTTTTTTTTCGTAGGCCTTCGTTATATTTTCAACTGGGTTTATACATTAACTTGTATTGCTTAGTGTCTGAATAGCTATACCCGATTTATATTTGTATTGAAAATTTATAGTGAAAAAATCAGCCAAATTATCGGCTATTGGGACATGACCGAGTACTGGGACATCCACCTTTGGCTAACGTGACAACATTGACACTCCACTTGTTTTCTTTATACTTCCTGACAAATCTGCGCGATCGAGTATGAATTGGCACTTTCACGTCACAATCAGAATTTAAAAAAAATTGACATTTATAATAAAATGTTTTGGATTATCTTTTTTTTTATACCCTGGCATCCTTGATGATTATTTTATAGAATACTTAATGGCTATCTGTGCTGAATGAATTTTTAAAATATAATTTATAAAAATGAAGAATTGTTAAGGATGTCAACATTATTTGAACACGCTAGCGTTGAAGTGACTGTCAGTTTGAAGCCTAAATGAAGTATGACGTAGAAATTGTTGTCGCACTCTTCCAGTACTGAACTCGTGTTATTACAGCGGCATGTTTGTGGGGTATGGCAAATCGCAAACTTAAAGCTTATGTACATATAATTTTCTAACTGCGGATATTAATAACCCCGGAAGCAACTCTACTATATTTCCTCATGATTCAAAAACCAATTTTATACCTCCGAGTCCGTGTATCCTATTCCCATAGGACAATTAAAATACGCTGATCGAGGTTGGCTTGATTTTTTTTTCAAATGCTCTCAAACGCAAGTTGATTTTATCATTTATTAATTTATTTAATTTTTTTAAAACGATCCATCGTTTTTACGTTATAACTTTTTTACTGTTTCTATTTCTATTAATAATTATGTCACAATGCATGATAAAATTTTTTCCGGCAAAAAAAAATTTCAACAAAAACCAAGCACTTTATTGTTAGAAAAAAATAATTTTCCTCCAAAGTGTTTGAAAATTAATATAGTAATTGTGATCGAGCCAGAACGAAACTTGTGCATCTTAAGAGAATTTTTGCAAACGATTATCAGTTACATTATAAAAAATTATTTTTCGCAAAAATATTTTCTATTTGTAAAAAAACGCGTGCGTGTATCGGACCGATGCTGCAAATCGTTATATATAAGTATCCAACACATTTTTAGTCCAAAATTTATTGAAATAATTACCACTGCTAAAAATATCAATAACAATCGAAGAACATCGTCAGAAACGCCTGTGAGACAACAACACACGAGTACAGCCAACGAACGAGGTAAACAAAGCGTTGGCTGGCGCGCAACCCGTCGCCTTAACCAACATTGAAACATCCTGGAAAATCGTGAGTGTAACAAAGACTCGATTCGCAAACCGCTTGCTGATAACATTTCAAAAAAAAAAAAAAAAAAAAAAAAAAATGCAGCGAGAAAAATAGGCCTCTCGAAGAAAAATGCCGATTTCTCAAGCCTATACGAAACCCTCTTTCTCTTTCTAAGGTAGAAACGTAAGAAAAAACATCTGTCATAAGGCGAGGATATGCGCACACGCACACGTCTTGACAATATTAGGCGCACGCGTTCCGAAAAATTCGACTGATATGGATCGCCGAAGGGAAGGAGGCCCGCAGGTCGTAGCCCTCACTCCCGTGTACAATCCGGCGAGAATCTAATGCAAGTCACTTACTCGTACGCGTCACCTTTTCCACGTTATTAATCGATCATCCAGAGAGCAGCCCGACTAACAAGTATCAATAAGCTGTAATGAAAAAAAAAATAAAAAAAACAATGTGAAAGCGTAAATATAAGAGGAGAATCCGTCCTACAGAGAGGCGTTTCGGGCTTCGGCGGGCGGACGGCTTGAAGGTCATTGGGTCAAGACCGGTTGCGCCCAAAGCTGTGCTACAACGATGCGGTGACGACCAAAGTAAGTAGTACTGTTGTAGATCGATCGGTTTGTGCATCGAGCACTCAGACTTTTCATTTCCACGAGTTTCTTACTTAACCGAGCAACCAAAGTTACATCTCTCGGGAGTCTTTGTATTGTGAATCAAGGCAGTTGCGAGATGTTTTTCATGTTTTTCTTATCACAACACCCGGCAGCGATCGAGAATAAGAACAAACTTACCGCCCATGATCAACGGAGTTGAACGAGTCGGTCGCCTGTCCTCGGCAAGTATTTGTCAGGAGAGTACGGCCCGGGGCCTTATTTCCCGAGACCACAAACAAGATGAGCACTCTGCCCCTCTGGCTGGAATCACCACTCAAGCAAGTGTTCTGACTCTTTGACGGTGGGAAAAAATTATTAATATATGATGCGAGAAAGCGTGGGATGTGTATCGTGCGAGTGGGAGAGCGAGCGGTCCACGATCGCTCCTCGTCGGTGGGTACTGCGCGAGTGAAGAGCCACGATTATGCTGTGCACGCCGGCCGGGCTGGTGCTATGGGGCAACAAGATTGGTCCACGACGGTGTCGATAGAGCAACAACATACAGCCGAGCGGATGGTAAGTACGCGTGTAATCGGCGAAATTGACTTAGCGATCGTCGGCATCTTCAGCGGATTCGGCGGCGTACGTGGTATGGTCGGCTGAGGGGACAGATGGCGTGGGTAGTAGATGTAGACGCTTTGAACAGGAATAAAAAGGGTTAAGGAGATTTGGGTGAAACGTTTAAAATGTAGAATCGTGCCAAAAAAAATTTATACCATGTTTGAGAATGAAGTGCACATGAGTTTTTTCAGATTCTTCACCATGAAAATTTTCCAGAAAATAATTATTAAATATTGACAGTTTAAAACGGTCTCTTATTGAAATGAGCTCAATTTGCCTTTTAATTGAAATAAGGATACATTATAAATGTGTTGGATTTAAAAAAAAAAAAACGTTTTTATAGATACCTTAGTACAAAAGAAAGATGCTGAACAAAAAATATAACGACTCACCAGGCATTTTTCAAAAATATAATCAATTACAGTTGTACAGTTTGAAGTTTGTAGAGTAAAAAAGGAGGTGCACGGTAAAAGGGGTACATCTGCGTGGGTAGGAAGGCTTCCCCATTCCTCACCCCTCTGAATGAGACTCCAAAACCTTCTTAATTCTTTTACGTATCTACTTAATACGGTCTTCGATACGGTCTTCACATTGACAACGAGTGTCTAAAATGGATAAAGAGGATTCATTTTCTTGCTAACTCTAGTTAAAATTAAGAATCATGTAATAGTTATAAATGAAATAATCATTCCTCAATTTTTATTATTAGTGTTGGGAGAAAATTAACAAATCAGACTTAATTAACTTTATTATCATCCTTTTCAACTTTCAAAAATTACCGAATCTTACAAATTAAACAAGCTGGCAATCCGGGGAATGTATGCAGACGTTAAATCTTAATAACTAGTTAATATATACGAGATGGGCTTCACCCCTCTACGTGCTATACGCTCCAACCCCCCACTACCAGATAATGGTTAAATATAAAAACACGTACTGTATTTGAATTACAATATCTTCATTGTATCACAAAATCTTGGAATTTACATAAAAAAATAACAGAGTGAGCTCCACTATGACGTCAAACACTTACAAATTAAATAAAATTTGTATTTTTTATGATTTCTAATAGGACATAAAATTCATCGAATTGATTTTTTTTTTACTTGTACGTGCGTATAATTTTCAAACTTTGGCTGTGTTTTTCCCTTTTATATGAATACTTACATTTTTAATTATCTGTCTTGAGCATACTTGAAAAATCCAATGATTCTTTTTGTTATCTTGTTCCTTAAAGTAGTAGTATAAGTTTAAGCTGTTTCAATAAACACATCGAGAAATCATCCACACTTACAGCGTAGTTTCAATGAAATAAGAAAAGACCTTGGAAAATTATTGAAACAAGTCAATATTGTCGAGAAATAGATTTTCAATAACAAAAAACATTTAACAAATTTATAACTTAAATTAGTCAAAAAAACTCTTTTTATTTATATTAAATGAAGTACGAGGAGCATGATAATTAGTCAGCAAAAATTAATTCTTGATTTGATAATATTTCTGAGGAGGCTAGAGCCATAATGCTACCTTTTTAGTAAAGACCATTTTTTACTTTGGTTTTGATTTCGAAAAAAATAAGTTGAAAAAGTTATTAAAATAGTTTCATAGAAAATTTTGAGATCATAAAAATTGTGTCTTCCTTCATATGAATAAAATTATGAAATCTGAAGATAGATTTTGCCATGCTCATTATATGTATCAATGCAAATAATAGATGCTTTTTAGCAACATTAAAACAGTGAAGAAATTTTATTTCATAAACCAATGTTTTAAATAATGTTTATTCAATCAAACAGTAACTACAAGTTTCTTATTTCATGCAAACAAAATAAGAAAACTTTAAATATAGACGGACTTGTTGATCAAGTCAAACTTTTTGATGTAAAAAATAAGTTTTTACTATCGATTTTTTAAGGAAAAAAATGTATCTATGGCTTGGACTAGTACTGAATTTGTTTAATTTCCAAAAAGTGTGACCAGCCGTAAGACTTATAATTTACATTTACATGTAAGCAATAGTGAAACACTTTCATAAAGATCAAAATTTTACTTTATGCTTGTATATTTTGTACAAAAACAATATAAGTATACATTTAATCGTAGTTGAAACATTGGTAAATACCTTCGTACTCTGCCTGGCAAGAAATTCGCAACCTCGCAAAATAATGAGTGTCATTTCACCTGTTTTTTTGCTCATTTATGGCAATGACAGTCGATTGTTAGGGAGGTCGTGAATATATGGCTAGCTAATGTACATGAAAAATTAAAAAGCTCATTGGTTCAGGTATATCGATTGATATCCTCACAGCTTTTCATGAACATTGGTTTAGTTCCTCAAATTTCTAATTTTTTCTGGTTTTACAGTCATTCAAGATATTAGTGTTAGTGAGATAAGCCTCAATTCGTGTAGCCGTATGCAAATCATTATCAATTTCATGAGATAAGTAATGTCTCGTTTTGAAAAAATTATAGATAAAATGTCACTGTTCAAAAATGGGTTCAGCTTTCAATTGTCAGAAAATTTTGAATACGTTAAAAAAATTAGGGTTGTGTATGTACAGTAATTTTTAAATGAATTATCTGCTACTTTATTTATCTCATTGATGAGAAGTTACTTGATACATTAGGATTTATATTACGGTATTTTTAAAAAGTAAAAATTTATGAAGTTGCAGAAAATTGAAGTTGAGGAAAGAAAAAAGGATGTACGCAATAACGATAATTGGTTTTATGTGTTTCAAATAATCTCTTACAGTTCTCTAAAATTACAAAGTTTTTTAAGGTCGTATAATCTTATATAGCTGCGCTCAAATACGAATATACAAAATATATACATGTACAAATATAACAAAATGATCAATAATATGTGTGTTTTCGATTCTGAAAGTAGAAAAAAAAGCAATTTTTGTAATTGATGAAAATTTACTTTTTTTTTTTTTCATTTTTTTTTTACATAAATATTCAAGAAAACAAATATTATATAAGACACGAGGGCGCTTTTTTCTACTATGTTAATAAAATGAAATATTTCAAATCTCAAATAAGATGTATAAAAAATATCATAAATCATGTGTAAGGGAGAAAATTGTTTAATTTTTTTAACTGATGAACGGCTTTTTAGAACGAAATTCTTTATGTCACGTGCTTGGGGGGGCTAAAGTTTTAAAAACGACAGATTTTCATGCAACAGAATTAATGTTTCATTCAATTATAACTTTTTTCCCCACAGTAACTTTTATTCCACTTTAAATTTTTTTCTTCTACAATTCTAAAAAAAAAAAACAGTCTCCAGAGAGATGTGAAAACCCCCGATCTTCTGCACGCTGATCATTTCTCTTGCCCACTCTGCTATGAACGTGCCCAACTTAAAATATTCAATTACTTTATTTTGTTGTACTGCTCGTTCCTCTGTGTATTCATTCGTTTGGTTTGATTATACATTGAATAAATAGATAATTTATTTAATGAAATTTGTTTTTTTAGGTACATGTTTCAAAAATTTCGAAATTAGTATATAATTGAAATAAGGATACATTATAAATGTGTTGGATTTAAAAAAAAAAAAACGTTTTTATAGATACCTTAGTACAAAAGAAAGATGCTGAACAAAAAATATAACGACTNAAATTTTCAAAATTTAAAAAAAAATTCTTTCGTACTGTACAAATACAACAATTAATTTTTATTGTGTTTTATTCTTTTAAAATTTTTCCGTTTGTGATTAATGTGATTGTTTGATTTGAATGCGTTCTTCACATCGTTACCGGGGGAAAAGTTCACAGAAGTGAGAGGAGCACTAATGTGTGTAGTAAAGCTAGCAACTGTTTTTCTCATGTGAATGTACTTATGTACATGCTTTTACGCACACTTCATCCCCTCTTTCTTAATTTATTTGAAGCCAACTTGTGGGTCGATTTGAAAATTCGATAGGTTTATCTGAAAGAAATCTTTCATACCCGAAAATTTGGGAGATTCCTACAAATCATATAAATGCCATTTAACGTTATTTTTTGACAAGGTTACATATTAAATATCGATTTTTTTAAATGTAACATATATAAAATAATGGCACAGTCAAACGAGCTGCAATTTTTGTGGGTATTTTTTATGCTATTTCGCTATACGTTTGCTATTTAAATAATATCTGTCAAATAACTCATGTATGATTAACGTCCTAATGGGAAATTCACTGGCATGTATTCCATTTAAGAAAGCCGTACTACAGGATGGTTTTTCTTAATTTTCTGTAGACAATTATTTATTGGGTAATAAATGTAGACGAGGAATAAGTGTTGAATCGTATGTGATGAATGTCAACGTGACTTTACAGATGTAATCAGCGTAAACAGTAGGACGTTGTTCTGAAATCATTGGAAGATTTGAAGAAAGCGCCCAGTCTTGTACTGGCCAGCCTATATATTATTTTTCTCCCTCTCCTAGCCAAAAGTATGTACCTCCTGGTCGGTCTGCTTGGCAAGAAAGAGTCTCTTTTGTTCACAGTCGAGACACGACTTTTTTCGTTTCGAGCCGAGACCAATTAACCTAAGTTTAGTGTCGCAGCAGTATTTTATGGAGTTGTGTGTTTACGAATAACAAGATAGTTGAGGATATCGTACAGTGACAAAATCAAAACAAAGTAACAAATAAATACAACGGCGATCCTCCGTAATTAAAAAATAATAAATCATTGTTATTTTTTTGTTTTTCTTTTTTTTTTGTTTGATGGAGCGGGGAGGGGAAAATCTTCATAGATACCCCAGCTAATCCGGTGGTAGTGTCGGATTCACCCGGTGTGCCTACCGACTAAAAACTAACCTCCCCGCATGGGACAGGTCCGTGAGGACCACTCACCTAGAAGACAAAAGGGCACATAGGAAAAGAAAGAAGATGGAAAATAACGGAGAATTTTGGAGGCCGACTCGAAGAGATAAGAGGAGGGGGCACTTACGCATCTGGGCGAAGCTCGAATCTTGGCTTGCGCCGGAATAGAGTTAGAGAAGCTTGGATTTTGTGTTATTGTATGTGTGTGTGTAGATGTGTGAGTCTGCTGGGTTTTGTGTAATTGGAAGCGTACTTGTGATTAGTGTAAGTGTTGTATAGGGTTGAGGCCGTAGAGGATACGGTGGATAGATGGGTGCTCCTGAGGGGAGCGTACGAGTTGAAGTCGCGTTTGTTTCGTCGAGATCATGGAGATGGAGATGATGCATCCGATGGAAGCAGGGGAGATTGAAGAACTAGAGTATATTGAGGGTCCTTATGGCTCTGTGCTAGAGCGCAGGGACGTCTTATAAGGTCGAAGCGACCGGGTTGGAGGTTCGCGAGTGCGGCGATGGTGGGGTTTGGGTGGTCCGTAATGGAGGCAGGGTTGGGTCGCTGTCACATATACATGTTTCACACATGTATTACATGTGTAATACATATGTGATGCATGTGATACCATCCTTGATAGACGTTGAAAATTTTTTTCAAAAATTTACGTGAATTGTACTTAAGGTTTTAAATTTTTGCGGTTGTGCTTGTTATTAGTAATGTTTAAATTGTTATAGGATAAATATTTTTTGGTGTGCTAAAAATAATTATTGTATGATACTTATAAGTTAACCTCTGCAATTTGTAATGCCATATATTATTTCCATATAACAACAGTTTACGATTACCAAATTAGCAAATTATGGCTGTGATAACCTATTATTGAATATCATTGTGAGACAAATTTTTTTTCCAGATATATTTGGCTAATTATTATTAAGAAGACTCAAAATGGGAAAGCCGTGTCACTAGAGCTGGCAAGGTTTTTCTAAAATAAGAGATGATAAAGGAGTTATAAAAAAAGCCAAATGTAATAGTTGTTTATCTTTATTTTCAAATCATGAGAGCAAATTTCTTGCTCGGCACAGGCAACGTTTGAGATGGAGTAATATTTGTACTTAGCTAAGATTATACTAGATGTTGGCAGGACTCTCTTACATGTTTTATTTCATATTGTTGCAGAATTATTTGCAAAGGTAAAACGAGTTATAATCTCAGCACAGATGATAATTCAACTTCTGATAAAACCAACAGAGCTGCTCAGGCGATCACTCTTCCTATGGATGATGATGATGATGATAAATATGAAGTGCAAGAACCAGCATTGGTAAGTTAAAGCTATTGCAAGTAAATAAAGACAATTTGTATAATCTTAGCCATGAGTTTCAATCAGTCACTTAAATTTTATGTTAATAAGTGTATGTTTTATCAACTTTTACAGGTTCCATCTGTTCAGCAACTCAGTGACATGAATGTTAAAGTTTTGAATGGTCACTTGCTTCAGTTTTTGTTGTTGTGTAACATTAAGTTTAAGATGATTGAAAGTTGTGCATTCAAGAACTTTATTACATCTCTGAACCCTTCCTACAGAGTTCCAACCTCTGAAACTCTTCAGACTTCCATAACTCATTCAATGTTTGACCACATAGTAAAAGATTTTTCATCGAATTCCTACTCCATGGGTGTGGTCACTCAGCCACAAGATAATATCATGTACGTTATCAGCTTTTTAATACATAACAAGAGTAGTTTATTTTTGGACTCAGCTATTTTCGACGAAAGTAGCCAATTTAATGATGATTCAGATGAAGACTTAAGTGTTATAGGTAAATTAAAAAAACAATTGATCAATTTTCTCAACATTTGTATTCAACGATCCTCTGATACAATTGGTGTTAACGTGGAATATGTTATTTTACATTCGAAAATAATTCTAAGCCATAGAATTGCATTTAATGACAAAGATTATTACATTAACTGTTCTTTAATCAACCTTATCAATGAGTTAAAAAATTTACACTTTCATGCTCCAGCTGAATCTCCAGAAGATAGGTTGAGACTAAGAATGTACGATGATGCTTTACTAGATTTTGAGAAATATATGACTAGTATAACTGACATTACTTTAGCTGAAGCTTTTGAAAAGTTACTTGAAGTAATTGAAAACAATTCATTTCAGTTACTTCCATCTGTATTTGATACTATAATGACTTTTTCCAGTCCCGTATGGTTTGCTTCAAACTTTCTTGAGCCTAAGTACAAAGGAAAGCGATTTTTCAGCACCGACTCTCTAAAACAATATATGTACACTTTTATTCTTCGAATCTTGGACAAAGATTCTTTGAGAGGATTCGCAGAATATGTACAAACTTCTGGTATATTTAAGACGCTGACATCTAAAGTTGATATGAAGGATAGTCGTGAATTCTGGGAAAAGGCTGCTGTTGAGTACAGCAAATTAAGTGAATTAGCTTTAAAATTAATCGCTTTACCTGCAAATTTAAGGAAAAATGATTTGCACAATTTAATTGACAAATTCAATCATTCTCAAGTAAGAGATAATTATAAATCCAAATGTATTTTAGCGTCTTTATTATTGAATCAGAATTAACATTTTTCAAGATTATTTTAAGTTTTTTTTTAATTATAAGTACAAACATTCTTTTCTAATCTTCAGCATCTAGTCTGCAATAAATTAGTGACTTACGTTAATAAGATGCTACTTTAAAATTATATTTAATTTATTTTCTAGTATAGAAACGGTTCCTACTCCCAATAAGGTCCATCTAATTTCATTATTTTTTCTTTTCTAGAAAATATATTAAAGTGCATATTGTAAAAAGTATAACACAATTTTTACTGTAAGAATATTGTTACTTACAGCTATGTTCCGGTATTAGAAATGTTTAATGGTCAGAAACAGCCGTTATTTGAACTAATTTGAATATTGCTTAAATATATCAGACGACGAACAGACAATGCTGATATTTAAGTATATTTAACATTTTAAAAAAAGTTTCATTTTTGCTAAATTATTTAGATGGAAAATGTCGTTTTAAAAAATTTAATAATGTGTAGAAAATGATTTAGGTGCGATCCAATTTTGAATTTAAAATGCTTATTTACTACATTAACAATGAATTACAACTTCATCGAAGAAAATTTTGTTATTTTTTTGTGTGGAAACAGTTTTTTTTTACAAACAAGTATAAATTTATAAACAATTAAAAGTAACATATTATTCTTTATTAAAATCATAATTTGCTTGGGTGAAGTTCTGAGTCATAGTTGGACAAACAAATAATCTTTGAAAAATCAAAAGAGGAATAAGTGTTGAATCGTATGTGATGAATGTCAACGTGACTTTACAGATGTAATCAGCGTAAACAGTAGGACGTTGTTCTGAAATCATTGGAAGATTTGAAGAAAGCGCCCAGTCTTGTACTGGCCAGCCTATATATTATTTTTCTCCCTCTCCTAGCCAAAAGTATGTACCTCCTGGTCGGTCTGCTTGGCAAGAAAGAGTCTCTTTTGTTCACAGTCGAGACACGACTTTTTTCGTTTCGAGCCGAGACCAATTAACCTAAGTTTAGTGTCGCAGCAGTATTTTATGGAGTTGTGTGTTTACGAATAACAAGATAGTTGAGGATATCGTACAGTGACAAAATCAAAACAAAGTAACAAATAAATACAACGGCGATCCTCCGTAATTAAAAAATAATAAATCATTGTTATTTTTTTGTTTTTCTTTTTTTTTTGTTTGATGGAGCGGGGAGGGGAAAATCTTCATAGATACCCCAGCTAATCCGGTGGTAGTGTCGGATTCACCCGGTGTGCCTACCGACTAAAAACTAACCTCCCCGCATGGGACAGGTCCGTGAGGACCACTCACCTAGAAGACAAAAGGGCACATAGGAAAAGAAAGAAGATGGAAAATAACGGAGAATTTTGGAGGCCGACTCGAAGAGATAAGAGGAGGGGGCACTTACGCATCTGGGCGAAGCTCGAATCTTGGCTTGCGCCGGAATAGAGTTAGAGAAGCTTGGATTTTGTGTTATTGTATGTGTGTGTGTAGATGTGTGAGTCCGCT
>NW_019379514.1:65803-77152 GCF_000648655.2 Copidosoma floridanum | reverse complement strand
TTTTTCCCTTGCTAGGGACCATAAAAACCGTGTTTTTTACATTTCATTGATTTTCTCGGCGTCTAAACTTAAAAAAAATCTGAAAAAATTCAGCAGTATAGTAAATATTATTTCTTTTATATAGAATTTTTTCCAAGGTCACCCACGGTCGACATAACCTCTAAACAAATTATTTAACCTTTGAAACGCGATTTTGATCATGATACAATAAAAGTGCAGGCAAGTAGATATTTTTATCTTTTAGAGCTGGAAAAATACAACTTTACTATATTTTTTTATATTTTTGTAGGTGGTGGAAATAACCTAAAAATTCTCAGAACCGTTTTTACACCTGATTGCAGCATGTAATCTATTTTATCGGTTTTCAAAAGACTGATTCCTGATGAATTTATGTTTTTGCGACAAATTGTACTTTTTCAAATTTTTCAGAGTTTTTCAAGTGGTAGAACTAACCACAAAACTCAAGAAAACGTTTCTAATTCATTCTAGCATACCTTTTTTTTGTGTTACATAACATTTGCGGTATTGCCTATGACACATGACAATATTCACATTTTGTACGTTCCCGTTCTTACAAATTTCCCCAAAAACGTATAACCTTATAGCATAGCGAAACGAAATATTTGGAACAAATAATTCATCCGTTTGTACGTACGAACCATAGAGGTATTAGAATATTGTAAGCGATCCCCATCTTACTCTGTACTGTGCGATACTGCCACGAGCGAAAGAAAAAGCTGCAAGAAGGCCTCCTGAGAAACCTGTAGTACTATATCTATATATATATTTAGACATGTAGTAATAGGGGGCCTTCTTGCAGCTTTCTCTCTCGCACATACACGGAAAAAAATTTTGGTGGCAATAACCGTTGCGCACGTACTGATAAATACATTCGTATTTATGTACAGTCTAAGATAAACATAAAACAGAACACGTATATTTACATGTATTAATATTGACTAGCTTTCGCATTACTTTTTTTACTTTGAGATGAACTTGCAATTCATGTAACTATCTTTATTATCGACATGTCCAGAGTAAATAAGTAGGGCCCTTTAAGAAACAATAGTTAAGTCGGGTTTCACGAAAAACGTAAGTACAGGTTACGCCCTAAGTTTGCCATGAAGTGGACTCGGTTTTTCAAAAGATTTTTCATAATTAAAAACTTTTTATATGTTAAAGTAATCTGCACTCTGTAATCTCTCTTTTAGAACAAACAGTGAGAGAGAGAGAGAGAGAGGGAGAGAGAGAGAGAAATTGTGGGTGTGTGTACTTGTATACAGTGATCTATAGATCTGTCATGTAAGAAAATAACTACGTCTTGCTTTTTAGGTTTGAATTTATTTATTTCTGTGTTAATAGAGTGCAGTGCTCGTGATCAATGGTCTGGACTATCAGTTACGTATTTAACAAGATTTCATCATGTTAAACACTTTTGTGAATGATATGATGTTTTTTACATTTCATTTCTTTTCTCAGCATCTAAACAAAAAAAAATCTGAAAAAATTCAGCAGTATAGTAAATATTATTTCTTTTATATAGAATTTTTTCCAAGGTCACCCACGGTCGACATAACCTCTAAACAAATTATTTAACCTTTGAAACGCGATTTTGATCATGATACAATAAAAGTGCAGGCAAGTAGATATTTTTATCTTTTAGAGCTGGAAAAATACAACTTTACTATATTTTTTTATATTTTTGTAGGTGGTGGAAATAACCTAAAAATTCTCAGAACCGTTTTTACACCTGATTGCAGCATGTAATCTATTTTATCGGTTTTCAAAAGACTGATTCCTGATGAATTTATGTTTTTGCGACAAATTGTACTTTTTCAAATTTTTCAGAGTTTTTCAAGTGGTAGAACTAACCACAAAACTCAAGAAAACGTTTCTCATTCATTCTAGCATACCTTTTTTTTGTGTTACATAACATTTGTGGTATTGCCTATGACACATGACAATATTCACTTTTTGTACGTTTCCGTTCTTACAAATTTCCCCAAAAACGTATAACCTTATAGCATAGCGAAACGAAATATTTGGAACAAATAATTCATCCGTTTGTACGTACGAACCATAGAGGTATTAGAATATTGTAAGCGATCCCCATCTTACTCTGTACTGTGCGATACTGCCACGAGCGAGAGAAAAAGCTGCAAGAAGGCCTCCTGAGAAACCTGTAGTACTATATCTATATATATATTTAGACATGTAGTAATAGGAGGCCTTCTTGCAGCTTTCTCTCTCGCACATACACGGAAAAAAATTTTGGTTGCAATAACCGTTGCGCACGTACTGATAAATACATTCGTATTTATGTACAGTCTAAGATGAGCATAAAACAGAACACGTATATTTACATGTATTAATATTGACTAGCTTTCGCATTACTTTTTTTACTTTGAGATGAACTTGCAATTCATGTAACTATCTTTACTATCGACATGTCCAGAGTAAATAAGTAGGGCCCTTTAAGAAACAATAGTTAAGTCGGGTTTCACGAAAAACGTAAGTACAGGTTACGCCCTAAGTTTGCCATGAAGTAAACTCGGTTTTTCAAAAGATTTTTCATAATTAAAAACTTTTTATATGTTAAAGTAATCTGCACTCTGTAATCTCTCTTTTAGAACAAACAGTGAGAGAGAGAGAGAGAGAAAGAGAGGGAGGGAGAGAGAGAAATTGTGGGTGTGTGTACTTGTATACAGTGATCTATAGATCTGTCATGTAAGAAAATAACTACATCTTGCTTTTTAGGTTTGAATTTATTTATTTCTGTGTTAATAGAGTGCAGTGCTCGTGATTAATGGTCTCGACTATCAGTTACGTATTTAACAAGATTTCATCATGTTAAACACTTTTGTGAATGATATGATGCCATAAGGATTTTTTCACCAGCCAGTTGCTTTGCTTTTACAAATTCAACTTCGGGTCCTGTGAAAATCATCAACTCAAGTAAAAATAAGTCATACTCTATGCTTTAACTTAATATTTTTATAATTTTNAAGCAGAAAAAAAGTGTGATGTAGTTCACCTCCACGCGGTGCACGTTGAAAAACATAATGATAATACGTCCTATGGCTAAACGAACTACTTTTTTTAACTTATTAATTGAGATATATTTTACAATTTAGGGATTGGTAGGGGTAGTTTTTCAGAGTTGTAAGGGTCCGTGGGGATTAAGAATGCAGGGTTAATGTGTTTAGCCTGTCTGTTGTTGAGGAATGCATTTTTGTTAAGAAACCCAGTTGATAAAAGTTGCTCTGCCCAGGGTTAGGTAGGTTAGCCTGCTTGGGGGTTGGTAGAAATGGTTTTTTAAGGGTTGTAAGGGTCTGTGGGGATGAAGAATGCAGGGTTTATGTGTTTAGCCTGTCTATTGTTGAGGAATGCATTTTTCTTAAGAAACCCAGTTGATAGAAGTTACTCTGCCCAGGGTTAGGTAAGTTAGCCTGCTTGGGGGTTGGTAGGGATGGTTTTTAAGGTTTGCAAGGGTCTGTGGGGGTGAGAAATGCAGGGTTAATATGTTTAGCCTGTCTGTTGTTGAGGAATGCATTTTTGTTAAGAGACCCAGTTGATAGAAGTTGCTCTGTCCAGGGTTAGGTAGGTTAGCCTGCTTGGGGGTGGGTTCACCGCTTTAGGGGTGATTTTTACCCCTATAAATTTGGATTTTCGCAGTAATACAAGATAGCGGACATAATAACGAGTATTTAAAAAACAAAAAGACTTAATTTGGACGTTTTTTTCTGCCCCGCGCGTAATTTTGATCGTTTTCGCCCACTGTGCGCCGAGAAAAGAAATGAAATGTAAAAAATACGGTTTTTATGGTCCCTAGCAGGAAAAAATTCTTTTGGTCTTGGACCCAGTTGACCCTTTATTTTTAGCCCTAAAAACAGTTTGACACTGTTAAAACGAAAAAACTTAATTTATGGCATTTTGTTGTGCTTAATTGGGGGGACCCTTTGAGTAAAACTGTCAACTTTAAATCGTCCTACGGAAATTTATGAAAACATTATTGCAACTTACTTTGTCACGTGATATTACTGCAATTTCAAATGCAAATAATGTTGCAAAACTGATTGCAACATTAATTTTGACGTAAACTGAAAAACAGTTACGCAACAGAACTTGCAATTTATGTTGCAATTTTTTTTGCGATTATTGTTAAAGGAAATTCAATATTTCCATAGCTAGTACTTTTATACACATAAAAAAAAAATGTAAAATAATCATAGGTCGCGTTAATTTTTCTGCAATTCGTTTTTTTATTCTGACAAATATTTGAAATTGAAACAGTAGGTCGTTCAATATTTTAATCTTCATATTTTGTATTTGGATTTTTCAAAAAGTGATGTTTTTCAGGAACTGATTTAAATGATTGTTAACAACAGTTCAAAGGGGTTGTAATTGCACGCCCCACAATTTCCTGCAGAAATTTGTTCGTTCGAAGGACTTCAAAGTCCTACCTTAGAACAAACGTTTTATCTTGTTTATTTATGACCCTATGTCAACTGTTTTTTTTTGGGTAACATTGTAAGATAATAACTTCTTACATATTGTCATTGTTATTAAAGTGTCTATAACTTTGTTGTAAGCAATTAAGAAGAAAAAATTGTTTCTTTCTATTCGGTATTAAATCAGGGTCCAAAGTACTTTTTATGCTTGCGTCATGGTAACAAAAGATAAATTTTTCTGTCGTTCGGGAGCACACACTGAAAAAATTTCGGCAAGAAAGTTAACTGCCACTATGAATGTACGGCTTTATATAGCTGTGGCTTAACTTTTGCCATGGACGGTAGCGTAGCGCGTAGCTAGCACGCAGCGTAGGGCAGAACAGAACGCACTGCCTTACTGACTTAACGACAGTCCACAGAAAATTGTAGTTTCCTACCTTGTCGGTAGGTTGCTTTAATTGCATAGCCTTGAAACATTATTTATTTAGCAGCTAGCTGTTTTATTAAAAAAATAAGAGTAGACGCACATTCTTGACACATCAAAGAACAAATCAAGCCCTTACTTAGCAAAATTGATTGAAAATTCAAGCCAAACAGTGAAAAATCAGGTGTTGGATTGATAAGATGTAATCTGATTTCTCACTTTTCTTCTCCATATTTCAATAAATCTTACAGAAATCGAGCAATATTTATTCCTTGTAGATTCAGGAATGTACGTCTACTGTTTTTCTCACATGTTAATATTTCAGATCAATCGATTGTTGCATACTAAGTAAAATATCTGTTGGTCGATAGAATAGGAAACTCATTTATGCAAAGTAATATCGTATGCTTAATTCTGTTAGGTGATGTGATTTGCATCAGTAATTTACTATACACATTTTTTAAATAAAACAGTTAGCTGTTAAATAAATAATATTTTATGGCTATGCAATTAAAGCAACCTACCGATAAGGTAGAAAACTACAATTTTCTCTGGACTGCCTTTAACAGGTTGCTTTTTTTCTGGGACCGGGTGAAAAATCAACCCACAACTAGAAGTCATTCATTCCAAATAGTAGGCACGTCATGCCCAGAGTGTTTGACCTGATTTTGTTTCGGCTTGGGCAAATTTCTTGCCTGTAATTTTTTTAGTGCAGTAGAGAGAGAAAGAGAGGGAGGGAGAGAGAGAAATTGTGGGTGTGTGTACTTGTATACAGTGATCTATAGATCTGTCATGTAAGAAAATAACTACATCTTGCTTTTTAGGTTTGAATTTATTTATTTCTGTGTTAATAGAGTGCAGTGCTCGTGATTAATGGTCTCGACTATCAGTTACGTATTTAACAAGATTTCATCATGTTAAACACTTTTGTGAATGATATGATGCCATAAGGATTTTTTCACCAGCCAGCTGCTTCGCTTTTACAAATTCAACTTCGGGTCCTGTGAAAACCATCAACTCAAGTAAAAATAAGTCATACTCTATGCTTTAACTTAATATTTTTATAATTTTCACGTCAATTTTTCATATTAAAGTGAAAATATAATGTCTTGAAATGTATGTAAGAAAGAACGGATTCGTATTTTTTAAAACTGAAATAAAATAAAAAAGTATTTAGTACATATATGTGAAGTTTCCAAATATCTCAATTAAAAAAACATTTTTTTTATCATAAAAAATATAATCATTTGTACATCTTACATTGTTAAGCTGAATTAATGAAAACTATCGTTTGTTTTGGGTTTTGTGGTTAGTTCTACCACTTGAAAAACTCTGAAAAATTTGAAAAAGTACAATATGTCACAAAAACATAAATCCATCAAGAATCAGCTTTTTAAAAACCGATAAAATGGATTACATGCTGAAATCAGGTAAAAATAACAGTTATTAGGGTTTTAAGGTTAGTTCCATCACCTACAAAAATATGAAAAAATATATTGAAGTTGTATTTTTTTCGCTCTAAAAGATGAAAATATCTACTTGCCTGCACTTTCATTGGATCATGGTCAAAATCGCGCTTTAAAGGTTAAACAATTTGTTTAGAGGTTATGTCGACCATGGGTGACCTTGGAAAAAATTTTACGCAAGAGAATTCACATTTTCTATAAACACAAGTTTTTTTTTTTAATTCTTTGGATTGTAAGAATCTAAGATAAAAAACAAATAGTCGTTTTTTTTGTAATTTTTCATTTTGTAAAGGTTAGAAAAAAAAAATTTTTCCAATGTGACGCATTTTTTTTAATTATATTTTCTGCAAAATTTACTAAGGATATTAAAATTTTGATTAAAATTAAAGGAGGCTCTTAAGTAGCCGAAAAACGTACAATAAATCGGCTTTTCAAATTTTAGGTTATGTCACACAGATTAAAAAAATTTTAAAAATACGTGAAAGTTGTATTTTTTCTTGCTCTACAAGATAGATTTCATTACCTAGTACATATTTTTGTTCATTTCTGATCCTTGTATAATAATTTNTTCATTTTGTCATTACGTAGATATGTTTTATTATACTATTACTGTTTGTTTTATTAATATTGACGGTTATAAATATAAAAACATTTTTTTTTCAAAAGCTTTTGTTGAACTTTTTACGTACATTTTGCCGGATAACTATAGCCATTGTTCAAATCAATGTTACAAGTACAAATTTTTAAAAATGCGTCATTATAATGGCAATGCTGATATAGTACTCTTAAATCGTTGGGTATTTATGTCAGGCCAAATCGATTTATCGACTCGAGAACTCAATAACCGCGAAAATTCGTCAGACGCAAAACTTAGAGAGAGCCAGAATTCTGTAGAGTCAGCAACGGTAGAAGCTGGATTTTGGCATGAATTTATTAACTTACAGATTGGATCTAAATTTTCAATGGTTTCTCTCAATTTTCTTTCAAAATTCTCAGAGTGCAATAACTCTACTATGTTATCATTAATATTCACATCTGGAAACTCGGAAATTTGTCGTAATAATTCTATATTTCTTATAATACTAACACAAGAGTCCCTTACATAACCAAACCTCTTGTCAGGGTAATTTTTTAATTCAGTTCCACCTGTTTTTATTATTAGTGCGTCAAATTTTGGATCCCGAAACGCATTAATAAATTCACGAATCTGTTCTAACAAAACATTATCCACGATACTTTTGAGTAAAAGGTTTCCACTATGGCTTGCGCAAGTTGATTGCCACAATTCTTTCCTTTCAACCGTTCGAGCAAGTCTACCTCCACGAACAATTTTGCTATCGTTGTCACTAACAATTGCGTAAATATCAGTATTATATTTTTCTTTTGCTATTACAATAGCTTCTTCTATAAAGTCTGATAAAAATTCTCCATCTTCTTTATCCGTCGATATGTCAGAAAAAGTTAAAAACGTTTGATGGACATTTTTGTTTCGAACAGTACTAACCAAAAATTTTCTATTCACAGATTTGTTTCTCCAATCATCAATGAGCAGAACACTTGGAGTTCCTTGGAGGTGATTTTGTCTTTCTAACTCAATTTTTTCATGAACTTTACGTAGTACCGTGCTAGCTAAAAATTTTCTAGATGGTGGCTTGTAGGAGATACCGCATTTGGTTAATGATACGATAAAATCGACAAAATACTTATTTTCTACAACTCTAAACGGAATATTACAGGAAAAAAAGAATTTTCCTAGATTTATGTCCAGAAACTGTTTAACGTCATCCAAGTCATTATTACCATCATTGTAAGTACAATAATTATTTTGAGGATGATTGTTTGTATTATCACACAAAAGTTGGTTTACCTGAAACAAATAGAATGTGTTTCTCAAAAAATGTTTTATATGTGTATGTATGTATGTATATATTTAAAATTTATTAGGATAATTTTTGTATCAATATGTACAGAAGAATGTAATTCAAAATTTTTACTATGAAAACAACTAAAAAATTTCGGCAAGAAAGTTAACTGCCACTATGAATGTACGGCTTTATATAGCTGTGGCTTAACTTTTGCCATTGACGGTAGCGTAGCGCGTAGCTAGCACGCAGCGTACGGCAGAACAGAACGCACTGCCTTACTGACTTAAATACAGTCCAGAGAAAATTGTAGTTTCCTACCTTAACGGTAGGTTGCTTTAATTGCATAGCCTTGAAACATTATTTATTTAACAGCTAGCTGTTTTATTAAAAAAATAAGAGTAGACGCACATTCTTGACACATCAAAGAACAAATCAAGCCCTTACTTAGCAAAATTGATTGAGAATTCAAGCCAAACAGTGAAAAATCAGGTGTTGGATTAATAAGATGTAATCTGATCTCTCACTTTTCTTCTCCATATTTCAATAAATCTTACCGAAATCGAGCAATATTTATTCCTTGTAGATTCAGGAATGTAAGTCTACTGTTTTTCTCACATGTTAATATTTCAGATTAATCGATTGTTGCATACTAAGTCAAATATCTGTTGGTCGATAGAATAGGAAACTCATTTATGCAAAGTAATATCGTATGCTTAATTCAGTTAGGTGATGTTATTTGCATCAGTAATTTACTATAGTCATTTTTTTAATAAAACAGCTAGCTGCTAAATAAATAATGTTTTATGGCTATGCAATTAAAGCAACCTACCGATAAGGTAGAAAACTACAATTTTCTCTGGACTGCCTTCAACAGGTTGCTTTCTTTCTGGGACCGGGTGAAAAATCAACCCACAACTAGAAGTCATTCATTCCAAATAGTAGGCACGTCATGCCCAGAGTGTTTGACCTGATTTTGTTTCGGCTTGGGCAAATTTCTTGCCCGAAATTTTTTCAGTGCAGTATTCACATTTTTTTGAGCGCCACAATTAACTTCACTTGATTTCGTTAATGTTAATAATCTTGAAAAACCATACAAAATATCAAATGAACTCTCATGAGGGTAAGCTATTTCTTTTTCATTCTTTTTTTTATTATTATTTTATTTTTTTTATAATGAATATCAGAATAGATAATGAAAGCGATGAGCATGATACGAGGGAAAACAAAACAAAGTACTTGTTACTGCAATTATTATGTATTGATCATAAAAGATACAGGAAAACTAGTAATAATAGACTGTAAAATTTGATGTGTTATAATGTCATATTAGTAGACGATCGTTGAACGTATTAAAGACTTCTAAATTCTATTGTAGGTGAGATGTGGAAAATAATAGTGTTGAAAAATATTATGACCTTTATATTACAGAATAATAATTTCTGAATACTTGTCACTAATATTACAATGTATAAAGATCGTTTTATGGAACAATCCTAATTTAATTTTTAAAATATTTTAACTTTCTTGCGTCATTCGCATTTTTTTCCCATTATGTTGAGAGACATAGGATTAGTATATGTTTTTCTGTTCAACAGATGACATGGTTTAATTGTAAAAATAAATATTTTTTCAAACCCTTGGGGGAAGTTAGTACTTCTACGGTTAGGTTTGCCTGGAGGAAGGAGAACGTTTACTAACAACTAAGTGGAACAGCGGAACTACGAATTTTTACCCAAAGATTAAAAAAACAGTATTTATTATATGAATGAGAAATGGAAATCCCGTACGTACGTGACTGTGAATTCCTCTTGTTTTCGCCTGGATGTGTCATATCACGTTCGTGCAGAAGTTCTATTTCCCCTCCTTGTACTATTTTTCATAATTTTTTTGTGTTATAGGTTAAGAGGCGACTTTGCACCAGTAGAAAAAATTTTTGTCAGTTTCTCGTTTATGGAGATTAATACTTCGACAGTTATATGATCTCTCTTTATTCGTTTTTGAGATACATGACTAAAAACATGTATTATTTAAACAATTTTATGGTACTTATAGGTTAACAAGTATTTTGACAGTATTGCACCAAGTTTTATCGTAATATGCATTAAATATACTAAAGGCTTTTATAAGTTTGTTCATTATATCTTTTTTTCGAGTTTAGATGAACGAGAAATTTTTTTTGTATCTCTTGTTTCATTTTGTCATTACGTAGATATGTTTTATTATACTATTACTGTTTGTTTTTTAATATTGACGGTTATGAATGTAAAAACATTTTTTTTCAAAAGCTTTTGTTGAACTTTTTACGTACATTTTGCCGGATAACTATAGCCATTGTTCAAATCAATGTTACAAGTACAAATTTTTAAAAATGCGTCATTATAATTGCAATGCTAATATAGTACTCTTAAATCGTTGGGTATTTATGTCAGTGTTTTCATGCATATGTCAAATGAGTAGATAAGTTGATAAGTTTCTCAAATAAAATGTATTGAAAAAAGTAGCAGTTACAGTACAAGAAAAAAAATTTCATTTGACTTTTTTACATATAACACTGATATAAACATCATCCGACAATGCTTCGGGCGCGTATTTTCTGAACGCAGGCCCTCCTGGCCAACATGTCGGCCATGTACGCCGTTTACCACGGGCCCGAGGGCTTGCGCCGAATAGCGGCTCGCGTGCACATGCTGACCGTCGTCCTGGCCGAGGGACTGCGGAGGGATGGGCACGACCTTGTGGGCGAGGGCTGGTACTTTGACACTGTGACGATAAAGCCAAGAGTGCCTTTGGAAAACATCAGGAGAAGCGCCGAGTCGGAGAGGATGAACCTCAGGTACAACAGGGACGGGACCGTGGGCGTGTCTCTGGACGAGAAGACGACTCCCGATGACGTGGACGACATCCTCCGAGTATTTGGGACCAGCGCCACGGTCGAGGGGATCGTCGGAAGCGGCCTCGTCGAGGGCAGGGACCTTGACCACTCGCCCTTCCGTCGCACGACTCCGTACTTGCAGCATCCCGTTTTCAACGCCCATCACTCGGAAACACGGATCGTTCGGTACATGAAGTCTTTGGAGAACAAGGACATCTCGCTCGTGCACAGTATGATTCCCCTGGTGAGTAAAAAAAAAAAAAAATAAGGG